>OX578150.1:126460231-126675231 GCA_951213105.1 Amaurobius ferox | reverse complement strand
AACTTAATAGTTTCATTTTTGTAAAGAAGACTTAATAGTTTCATTTTTGTAAAAGATAGGCGTGATACAATGTTTGTGTTCCTGACGTCATTAACCTTCCTCAGGGAGCAAGTTATTCCACCCTAGGTGTGTGTGTGTGGGGGGGGGGGGGGGAGGGGTACATTATCAAGTTTGATAGTATCAGTTAAAGATTCTTTCAAGCTCTTTAAAGTGAAGGGCAACACGTTATAATTTTTCTCATTTGAATCCGCTATATCAATTTTTCAAAAATTTTCTTGTAAATTTTTTTTTTTTTTTTTTTGCGGGGAGGAGTGAGGTGGGATGGGGGGTGCTAAAGCTACTAAAAATGGATTCTGGTATCAGCAATTCGAGTTGAACCACTGATAATTTTTCCCGCAAAAATTCTTTAGTGTGTGTAGATATTTATGTTCGGGACACATTTTAAGAGATTTTCAGAACATAATATACAGGACAACCTTAAGGAATAATCAAGCTTGCTTTGAAGTTTACATTATTTGATTGTCGGAATATCTACGTCCATTAATTTATATTATTTAAAAAAAAAAAAAATCTGTATATTTTGCAAGTTATTCTACAAACATACACCGTGTTTGGCAGGGTAATTATACCGCCTGTGTCTGCGTTTAACTTTTTAGTTTAACGTAAAAGTAAACATCGTTAAAATCTCATTTGAGAGTTAAGAAAAAATAATTGTGTTTAGCTATTCCGCAATGTAAAATGAATTTCGAAAGCTTTCTAATAAAAACATATTTGTGTTGATATTTATTACTAACCATTTCCACCTACGCTTCGTGCGTTCGAAATGACTAGGCGTCATTAAATGTAACGATACCTACACACTTAATAAAAAGTACTTGATAACATTTCTGAATATTTAGATCAGATTTAAGCATAAAGTATTATTAGATTTAAGCTTTCAGATTTAAGCATAAAAATGGCGCACATATTACTTTCCCTATATGTATAATGTTATAATGTATAGGAAAATTATTGTTGTTGTTGTTGTTGAGACCCAGACCGTCCGACCTACCAGAAAGGTGTAAGGTAACTGTATGGACGGCCGGGAAGTGCCACCCAATTTAGACCGGAACCCAGTGGGGGAGGCATCCACAGGGACCGTACCCTCCTTCCCCTACCACCAACCTCTCGGAAGGACTTACGGACCCACATGTTTAACGTGATCGTACTCCGCATGAACACGGCGGCATTTGTGGCAGCGTGCAAATCTAGCGCGCAAACCACGGGGATACCGCACCCGAGATGGCCAACAGCACGCGGTGTTCCGAGGTGGTCACCCACCAAGTACTAACCGCGCCCGATGCTGCTTGACTTCGGTGATCTAACGAGAACCGGTGTTTTCAGCACGGTACGGCCGTTGGCCCCGGAAAATTATTGTGACGGAGTCGAAAATTTGAATTCGAGTTTTCGATGGAAGAGCCCGTTTCAAGTATCCCTGAACTCGAATCAATCGTTTTTCAGGTGATGTCTGTGTGTATGTGTGTGTGTCCGTGAGACTGTGGAGACGAAATCTCATAAACGAATGGAGCGTTTCGAAAGAAATTTGGTACAAAAACTACAATCGGCGAATGCTGAAAACCTATTGATTTTAAACACAATCGAATGTTGGGAAGGCCCCCAAATTTTCGAATGAAATTTTGAAAAAATCAGAACCTTCAATAATGTTACGTAAATAATCATTTAAGTAATTTTTTATTAGATTCGCACAAACTTTAGAACGCTAGCACGAATCGTTCTCGAAATATTGCGCTTTTTAAAATAAATTTATAAAAAAAATCGCATAAAATAAAAAAATATTAACTATTCTGAAATATGTTCACTTTTTTATGTAATATTATACGATAAATGTGTCAACATTATTATCGTGGATCTAGTTTGTTTCATTCACGGACGACCATGCTTTGTGTAGTTTTGAATTTTGATGCCTAATAATTCGTTAGCAGTCATTTATATATAAATAAAGCTCTTCTCTCCGTCCGTCTTAGAACTTTGCAAACAATGTAGCGAAATATCGCCAACTTGGCGATATTTCGTCACAGACTGACGAATATACCATTAAAATTTGAAAAATTGACGCTAAAATGAAAATAACGCCAAATTGTCGTTTCATGCCTGTTACGCCGATGTACACGGGTTTTTGTTTTGTTGCCTCTTATAACTAACCTGCTTTAACTCACCGACAACATCGGGTACATTTTCTAGTTAAATTAATATATGATATAGAGTATACTAATATATTTGCAGATGAGAAAAAGGTACCCTTTTCCACACAAGGATAAAAAAAAAAGCGCTACCATAAAATAATAGAAGATAAGTACTCCCCTACTGTGAAAGAATAAATTTATAAATGTAATTGATTTCAATAGTATGTAATGCAATTATGGGATTTTCCTTGTATGTAATCTCGAATGTGATATTTTATAATATACTTTTTTTTCTGTATTAATTTCTTACAAAATTGGCCAATTATAAATTCTAATTTCATAGGCGTGTCCTGATGAAAACAGTACTTTACTATCTTCCATAAGAACTTATTGCTTTCGCAGCCGTTTAAAAAACCATAACAGACATTTCCGCGTTGACCTCCTTCCGGTTGTCGCCACTCTTATGGCACTGAATGAGACAGGGATTGTTTAGAACACTTGATGTGAATAAAATCCGAAATAATACACTCAAACCCAGATATATTTTCTATTTCTTTTTTGTCCTTTTGTCTTATTATTATCAGGTAACGAGGCTATTGAGAAATTGGCGGAAAGCTGGCGATATCTCTAAAGCAGGTAAATTCGTGGAGAATTGCTGTTTGTTAAACGCCAATATTATAAACAAGTGATTGGTAATTAGTTGAATACAGGTTCGCAGCGATTTTAGTAGAGCCGCAAGTCTGGGTTTGGCTTTGATTGAGGGTTTTTTTTCAATAACTGTTTTACTTTTTCAATAACGATGATTCTTAAAATAATAATAATAATAATAATTAAATTGCGATATAATTCTGTTGTTCTCAAATATTTTATTTTAAAAGTTTATTTTTAAAATTGGCAGCGGGTCACTCTCAAACCGCAGCATTATTTAATTTTTGCCGCGTATTGGCGAAATGTAGGCTGTCGCAACATTTTGTGTATTTTCGCGCCCATTCTTAAATATTCCATATATTTTTTGTTTTTATTATTAAAACCCAGATCATGCAACTCACCTATTAAGTATCGAGTGATTATAAGCAAGGTCGAGAAAGGACATTTTCAGAATGAAGATACCCAGCCATAATACAATAGCATGGTCCGCATCCACGATCGTCCTGTTTACATATTAAAGTAAAATGATCTTTACAGGTACTTCCAACTCCGTACAGTTGGGAAAAAGGTTATTGTGAATGACAAAATTGTTGGGGGGGAGGGGAACTATATTTGAATATGCAAAAGCGAATAACTAGAAGACAATTTAGAAAAAGAATTTCGAAATAAAATTTCGAAAGAAAAAAGATAAATAAATAAAAAATAAATAAATAAAAAATGAAAGTGAAGAAAGATCGTTGTTTGGAAAAATTTAGAATAAGAAATTGAAATAAGAGGGAAAATTTAGAGGGATAAAAAGATCAAAATGAAAAAGTTAAATAACGTTTTTTTATTTTTATTTTTTCTCCTATAACAAAACATCAAAAAAGGTGGAAGAATATTCCATAATTTGTATTTCGAATGGCATTGCAAATACGAGAACCAAATGTATTTCGCTTCTTTTGCAAATATACCGGTATTTAAGTCCACAGACAAACTAATGCTCATAAAAATTAATTTTCACCTTTGTTTTAGTAAGTATTTATTTTATTTATATATGGCGCTTAGTGTCTAAAATATTCGTCTTATTTGAAAAGTGGCAGAGGTAGGTTTTTTGCCCAAGGTCGATACTGTAAGTATGCAAAGTTTCGGCCTTTTAAGTTACTGAGTAAGCTTTTGGGAGGCCTGGAAAAACTTTTCGAATACCCCGCCCCCATTTTTCCATTCCCAGCGAGGTAAATTGAAAATTTAGTTCCATTTGGTTCTGTTCCTCCACCTGTCGTTAACAAAATTCTAAGGTTATAATAATGCCCTGCATCGTTACTGGTTTGAAGTATATACTTTCTTAGCAAGGTGCAGATGTGACTCGCATATGTTTATTGCATAAATGAGAAAAAACTTTATTTAAAACTATTCAAAAGTCACTACGCCAAATTTGTCGCCAATTTCGCCAAAGCATGTTGTCAACTCAATGTGCTGTATAAAATCGTATTCTATGTGCAACATTTTCGCTTGTGCATGTTGTTTTATAACAAGACAATCACTTGGAGAGGGGTGAGGTGGAACTTGCGATGAAATATAACAATATAAGCATTCAGAAAAAAGAAAATATGCAGCAAACACAATTACCGTAAATTTTTTTCGCCGTGTCTAAACTCAATAACGATTACCATCCTAAACAGTAAATTTTAAATTCAATTTATTTTCCGCGTTTGTTCAAGAACATATATATGAAAATTAAATAATGTAAGTGCCGTATATATCATCCCTTTCATACATTCGAAATATGTTCGTGCTTTTGTTTAGTCTTTGAAAAGGATAGAATAAAATAAAAATGATAAAATCATTTCAGTGAAACTAAAAAATATATTTTAAATTTTATATCTTATTTGTTGGAATAAATTCCGAAACTATGAACACTTTTTTAAACTTTTTACTTGTAGATTTATGGCTACATTCAAATTCAAACAAGTGCATCATAAAAAACATGTTTCTTTCGATCTTTTTATTCCAATTCATTCCGGTAGGTGGCGGGAAAACATCTTCATATTCCGGGAGCAGGGGAAACTAATTCCGTTTCAACTTTTTAAGAAACGGCGAAATAAAAAATGATAAAAGCGAAACTGGGAAGAGAGCGAGTTTCCTTATAAAAGTTAAATTTGTAAGTAGAAAAGAATTCTCCGTAAATACAACTCAGGAGGGTGCCGAAAACAAAACAAAACAAAAAAATAATTCCATATTTTAGAAATATATTTCTCGTGACCTGAAAATAAAGTTTCAGAAATTTCTTTTTGTGCTTAAACTGGGGATTTAAACTTCGGTTTGCAGGGAGGTTTAAATAAAATGTTCTTTTAAAACATACAGCTTTCTCTTCGACGAACATCAAATTTAAACCTTAAAAAAAAGAACATTTTCTCTCCTACCGTTCTGCTTTGCTTGTTTAATTTCGCGTTTCATTTGTTTATTTTATTTTTAAAAAAAATTCTGGATGAAGAAAAATGCATAGTATAGCAACTTTTTGTATTCCTTAATTACTGATATATACATATTGTGGAGTAGTTAAATATTCAAATATGACTCAAAATAAAAGTACTTGCTGCTTGATACAAGATTTGTATTTCTTAATGCAGACATTTGAAAATTATGTGTTTTCAATTGTTTCAAAGCTTAGTATGAGCTCCATTCGTCACAACTGATATACTGCTACGTTAAATCGTTCATATGTATAACGCTGTTAGTAATTATTAATTATATATAAATCTTCATATTTTGGAGTCAAAGCTTTTATTCATAATTCGCCATGAGTAGTATCACCTGTTAAATTTTTTCTTATATATATATATATATATATATATATATATATATATATATATATATATATATATATATATATATATAAAAGATAAATGTTGAGATCTGCTGTTGCCAATCGTGAAAAATAAATAACATTATTGCGATCTGAAATTCATTTCATTTTACAAACTTATTAGTAGAAGTAATAGGTGTTCTTTCCTAATTACAATTACAGAACAAGGTACAGAATATACGAAGACAAAAATTAAAAGGTAAAATCAATTGGAATGAACAGGAACATTTATTACTGTCTGAGTTCTAATTTGCAATGCCCTTATAATTTTTTTCCTGCAAAATTAACAACTTAAATAATTTTTTTTTGTTGCAATTTGAGCCTTTTGCCATAGAAATACAGTTCAGGCAGTGGGACTTATCTTAAGCGAGCGTCACCTAAATTATTCTCCTAAAAGATTTTGACGCTATCTAACATAAAGTTGTAATTTCTTCCCTTTACCTCCATGATTGAATCATTAGCCGGTCAAGATCTCTCCACGAGTATAAGAAAAGGAAATGTCGACGTCTTTTTTTCAGGCATAAAATTTTAATTTTTTGCACTGAAAAACAAAATCATATCATTAATTACTTCTTAACTCAAATTTCTTTATCGCATAACAAATTAAGATATCGCCTTAATACGTTTTTATATAAATCCCGTTTATAAATACAAAATATCTGGGGGGGGGGGGGAAGAGAGAGAAACGTTCTAAAATGTTTTCTAATCTTTTGTATCTTGAAGGGAATAAAATGGGGTAAGGCGGTTTCTGAAAATATCTAAATATTTACGACAATGCCGAAGCTTATTTTGGATGGGGAAATGTTTGTTTATCGTCTGGAAACAGAAAATATAGTGCGAATAAATTCTATCTGAAAAACCGCTTTCACAGCGGCGATATTTACTCTGGAATTCTTTGTTTTCAAATTGAATTTAAATTCTATTGTGTGGATTTTAGTGCCCTCAAAAGTTTTTTTTTTAAACATATTCTATATTTTTCAAAACAATGAGAACGACGAAATATATAGATATAATCTAGAAATAAATCTGATGTGGACAGAACATGACTGTCTCTAGATGATGCAATGATTTTACTTATTGCACAGCGAATTTATGATATACAACACTATGATTCACAGAGTATTTTTTTCACACTGAATTAGCATCATCTAAATTGAAATAAGTCGCCTTTGGTAACTTATTCGTCCAAAAGGAATGAATGACTTACTAATTACAGAATGATCCCTATGTCCCTCATCAAATTACTATTGGCATTTAATTAATACCACTTGCAAGAAATGACTAAGGGCGAATTCTTGGTGTCAAAATACAAAACTATTACAAAACGTAATTTTTTTCGTGAATAGAATAAGCTAGATATATATGAGAATGGTGTTAACAAATTTATCGCATAATACTGCATATAGAAAGTGAACCTATTGGATGGTACTGATCTATTATTTTTTTAATTTTATGTAATTATTTTTCAATTTTATTTGATGAACGCTAAATGTCTCGAGAACGGTTCATGCTAGCGTTCTAAATTTTGCCATTTGTTTTCAAATAAGATAATTACACCTGAAACAGTTATTTAGTTAACAGTATTGAAGGTCTTGATTTTTTAATTATTTTTCAAAAATTTATTCAGAAGATTTACCCAAGCGCTCTAACGTTTGTTTCAAGCGCGTGCGTGTATCATACATACACACATACATGTCCCCGACCGTCCAAACAGTTACCTCACACCTTTCTAGTAGGTCGGACGGTCTGGGTCTCAACATATACACGTCCTCTCTCTCTCTCTCTGTGTATATATATATATATATATATATATACACAGACAATTTGGAATTAATTCCTAATGAAGCTAATATTAGTAATAATATTAGTTTTTTGGATTTAAATCTTTTTGTTGAACCTTTTAATAGAATTGTTATTAATTTATATGATAAAAAAGACCATTTTAATTTAAATATTAATAAAATCTTACCATTTAATTCCTGCAACTCGATTCAATTGTTTAGAAATATTATACTTAAACAGCTTTTTAGAATTTATAGATTATCTGATAAAATATTTCAAGCTATGCATACAAATAATCTAAAAATTACCAGCAATTTATATAAATATCCCTCTTATTTAGTAAATGGTATAGTTAAAAAGTTTAGATTAGCTGGATTTTCATGAATTCTGATCATAGTATCTTATATTAGCCAGACATCACCATTCTCTTGTATTAATAATACTTTTATTTTTACATCCACTTAAACATAAGCCTTACTATTAAAATCTTCTTTTTTTTAGCTCTTATTGTATATTAGTACTTTTTCTTGCCTTTTCGCATTACTATTATTTATTTGACAATAGTAGATCATTTCTTTTTCCTTTGCGAATGGCAACACTGGTCTCTTCATTTTGGGTTCCAGGGTTCGACTGGTTCGTGCATATATAGTGTGTATTCCAGGTATTCTTGTTTCATTTATTTTTCCTTCTTTATGTATGTTGTTCAAGTAGAAATAGTTTATAGATATAATCTATTTATTTCTTCAGAAACATACATATTTTGTGTTTGCTTCGACAAAATACTTGGACCCGATGAAGAGTTTTGGCAAAGTGAACAATTCCATTATTTAGGCCTAGCCCTTATCCACGTGTATTGCATTAATGCTTGGATTTTATATGCTTTTCTTTTATCGATTCCATACCATTGATTTTTGTTGATTATCTTGAACTTGCTGACTCGAAATTTGCATTTTTTTTCCATTTGAATGAAGATTTGCTGTTTAATACTTTTATTTTGTAGGTTTGATGTAAAGTTAGGTTTTTCGAGTTGCAGATTCTCTCTTTTCTATCATTGGACTTTCAAACTACTCTTATATATATATATATATATAGTCCATAGTCCAATACTGTCGCCATTGTTAGAAACTGGCTGATTGTTCTCCATGATTTAATCTTTAATCTTGAGCTAATTATTATTGCCTTTTCTCATTTTTGTTGTGTTTGCTTTTTCATTATATGTATATATACCTATTTAATTGAGATTTATGTATACTAATATTCTTCTCATCTCCATGCCCTTATAGAGATAAGTTACCTACTATTTTTATACTTAGTCTTGGTCTATAGTTACTTAGGTATTTGTGACAAATATGCTAATAAAAATTTTCAATATATATATATATATGTGTGTGTGTGTGTATGTGCTGTATACTGTGCAGAAAGTCTTAGAGCTCTTAAAAATATATCAAAAAATAATTTTCCAGTGTTGTGGCATTCAAATAATAAAGCATGGGTTACAAAAGCTTAATTTGAAGATAGGTTCACCAACTATTTTTGCTCTACAACAGAACGTTATTGCGAGAAAATGGATTAGATTTTAAAATTTTATTGATCTTAAATAATGCCCCAGACCACCCGACTGGTTTCTGTGATTTAAATGAAAATGTACAAATAACTTTTCTTCCACCGAATACGACGTCGTTGATCCAACCAATGGATCAAGGTGTCATTGCGACATTTAAGGCCTATTATTTGCGACATTTAAGGCCTATTATTTGCGCCGCACTTTTTCGCAAGCCGTGAAAGCTACAACAGGAGAAAATGTGCCTACTTTAACGGAATTCTGGAAGAGCTACAACATCAGAAACGTTATCGAAAATATAGGCGAAGCATGGCATGAATTAACAGTAAGCAAATATGGAGCAGTATGGAAACATAGCATACCGCATTGTAATGAATAAAACGTGTTTGAATGTTTTGAAACTTCTTTTGCTGAAGTCACTAATAATATAGTGGAGATTGGACAACAATTTGGTTTCAAAGAGTTAGTTTCCGTCAACTTATTTGAGTGCATCTAATCGAACACTCATGAAATAGATAATGAAACAATTATTAACATAGATGACCAAAGGTATTATAAAGAACGGCAGGACAACGACGACTGTATTGAAGTGTCTACACGAGAGTTAACAGTCGAACAATTATAAAAATTATTGAAATGGTTGAAACCTTGTCAGAACATATTAAGGAAGTTGATCCCGATATTGGATGTAGCCTTGCAATTCGCCGAACGATAAACAATGCAATCCGTTGCTATAAAGAAATGTATGAAGAGAAAAGGCCAAAGAAGAAATATGTGCAGACATCGATATTGAAATTTGTAGAGAATAAAAAATGAATTACGGAAAACATGCATTTTTACTTTCCCTGCAATACATGGTAATGTATAGGGAAAGTATTGGAATCAAGTCGAAAATCGCAACTCGAGTTTTCGACGGATCTACATGTTTCAAGACCTCTAGAATACGAAAAAACCATTTTTAGCGTGACGTCTGTGTGTGTGTCTGTCTGTGCAGATTTTGTATCCACTCTAACTAAAAAACTAATCGACCGATTTTCACAAAATTTGGTAGGTAAGTCACTTGTAAGCGAGTTTGGTGCTGATAAGTTTTAGGTACGATTTGGAATAAAAGAACCCGCTTTTTTTGCGAAATGGCCCGCAAAAGCTTGTATCCACTCTAACTGAAAAACTACTGGACCGAATTTCACAAAATTCGGTAGATGAGTCACTTGTGGGTTACTCTGGTGCTGATTAGATTTTGGTACGATTCGGAAAAAAATAACTTGCCTTTTCTTGCAAAATGGCCCGCAAAAATCCTCAAAATCTAAACTAAAGAACTAGGTATACTCCAATATATCCATTAAATGCTTGTTTAATACGTAATTTTTAACGACAAAAATAATAAGACCAACCCCATTACACTAGGACTAGCCGTTCTCGAGATATTTTAGTTTCCGTATTTTCTCTACGCCACCTTTGAAAATAAGTCCGGTTACGAATGAGAACGAATGAGAACGAAAATTGAATTAAAAGTGAAATAAATTTAATTAAAATAAAGATAACATTAATATAAGTTTGCAGAGAAAGTCATGTGCTGCCCACATCAGATTTTTACTTTCCCTGCAATACATGGTAATGTATAGGGAAAGTATTGGAATCATGCCGAAACTCACAACTCGAGTTTTCGACGGATCTACACGTTTCGAAACCTATAGAATACAAAAAAACCATTTTTAGCGTGACGTCTGTGTGTGTGTCTGTGTATCTGCCTGGGTGTCTGTCTGTCTGTCTGTGCAGATTTTGTATCCACTCTAACTAAAAAACTAATGGACCGAATTTCACAAAATTTGGTAGGTAAGTCACTTGTGAGCGAGTCTGGTGCTGATTAGTTTTGGGTACAATTTGGGATAAAAGAACCCGCCTGTTTTTGCGAAATGGCCCGCAAAAGCTTGTATCCACTCTAACTGAAAAACTAATGGACCAAATTTCACAAAATTCGGTACATGAGTCACTTATGGATCACATTGGAGCTGATTAGATTTTGGTACGATACGGAAAAAAATAACCTGCCTTTTTTTGCAAAATGGCCCGCAAAATTCGTCAAATTCTAAACTAAAGAACTAGGTATACTCAAATATATCCATTAAATGCACGTTTTTATACGTAATTTTTAACGACGAAAAGAATAAGACCAAATCCATTACACTAGGACCAGCCGTTCTCGAGATATTTTAGTATTTCGTACTTTTCCTACGCCACCTTTGAAAACAAAAATCTCCAAATTCTAAACTAAAGAACTAGGTATACTCAAATATATCCATTAAATGCTTGTTTAATACGTAGTTTTTAACGACGAAAATAATAAGACCTACCCCATTACACTAGGTCCAGCCGTTCTCGAGATATTTTAGTTTTCCGTATTTTCTCTATACGCCACCTTTGAAAATAAGTCCGGTTACCGAATGAGAACGAAAATTGATTTAAAAGTGAAATAAATTTAATTAAAATATAGAGAACGTTAATATAAGTCTGCAGCGAAAGTCATGTGCTGCCCACATCAGATTTTTACTTTCCCTGCAATACATGGTAATGTATAGGGAAAGTATTGGAATCATGCCGAAAATCACAACTCGAGTTTTCGACGAATCTACACGTTTCGAGACCTCTAGAATACGAAAAAACTATTTTTAGCGTGACGTCTGTGTGTGTGTCTGTGTGTCTGTGTGTCTGTCTGTGCAGATTTTGTATCCACTCTAACTAAAAAACTAATGGACCGAATTTCACAAAATTTGGTAGGTAAGTTACTTGTGAGCGAGTCTGGTGCTGATTAGTTTTGGGTACGATTCGGAATAAAAGAACCCGCCTTTTTTTGCGAAATGGCCCGCAAAAGTTTGTATCCACTCTAACTGAAAAACTGATGGACCGAATTTCACAAAATTCGGTAGATGAGTCACTGTCACTTGTGGGTTACTTTGATGCTGATTAGATTTTGGTACGATTCGGAAAAAAATGACCTGCCTTTTTTTGCAAAATGGCCCGCAAAAATCGTCCATATCTAAACTAAAGAACTGGGTATACTCAAATACATCCATTAAATGCTGATTTAATACGTAATTTTTAACGACGAAAAGAATAAGACTAACCCTATTACACTAGGACTAGCCATTCTCGAGATATTTTAGTTTTTCGTACTTTCCCTACGCCACCTTTGAAAATAAGCCCGGTTACCGCATGAGAACGAAAATTGAATTGAAAGTGAAATAAATTTAGTTAAAATAAAGATAACGTTAATATAAGTCTGCAGGGAAAGTCACGTGCTGCCCACATCAGATTTTTACTTTCCCTGCAATACATGGTAATGTATAGGGAAAGTATTGGAATCATGTCGAAAATCGCAACTCGAGTTTTCGACGGATCTACACGTTTCGAGACCTCTAGAATACGAAAAAACCATTTTTAGCGTGACGTCTGTGTGTGTGTCTGTGTGTCTGTCTGTCTGTGCAGATTTTATCCACTCTAACTAAAAAAGTAATTGACCGAATTTCATAAAATTTGGTAGGTAAGTCACTTATGCACGAATCTGGTGCTGATTAGTTTTGGGCATGACTCAGGTTAAAAGAACCCGCCTTTTTTTGCGATATGGCCCGCAAAAGTTTGTATCCACTCTAACTGAAAAACTAATGGACCGAATTTAACAAAATTTGGTAAATAAGTCGCTTGTAGGCCTTCCTGGTGCTGATTAGATTTTAGTATAATTCGGTAAAAATTAACCTGCCTTTTTCTGCAAAATGGCCCGCAAAAATCTTCAAAATCTAAATTTAAGAACTACGTATGCTCAAATATAGCCATTAAATGCTTGTTTAATACGTAATTTTTAGCGAAGAAAAGAATAAGACCAACCCCATTACATTAGATCCAGCCGTTCTCGAGATATTTTAGTTTTTCGTATTTTCTCTACGCCACCTTTGAAAATAAGTCCGGTTACCGAATGAGAACGAAAATTGAACTAAAAGTGAAATAAATTTAATTAAAATAAAGAGAACGTGGATATAAGTCTGCAGGGAAAGTCATGTGCTGCCCACATCAGATTTTTACTTTCCCTGCAATACATGGTAATGTATAGGGAAAGTATTGGAATCATGTCGAAAATCACAACTCGAGTTTTCGACGGATCTACACGTTTCGAGACCTCTAGAATACGAAAAAAATCATTTTTAACGTGACGTCTGTGTGTGTGTGTCTGTCTGTCTGTCTGTGTGTCTGTCTGTGCAATGTATGCATCCACTCTAACTCAAAAACTAATGGACCGAATTTCATAAAATTTGGTAGGTAAGTCACTTGGGTATGACCCTGGTGCTCATTAATTTTTGGTATGATTCGTAAAAACAGAACCCGCCTCTTTTTGCGAAATGGCCCGTAAAAATTTCATGTATCCACTCTAGCTAAAATACTATTTGACCAAATTTCACAAAATTTGGTAGATAAGTTACTTGTACGATACTTTGGTGTTGATTAGATTTTGGTATTAATCGGAAAAGAAGAACCTGCCTTTTTTTACGAAATGGCCCGCAAAAATGTCATGTATCTACTCTAACTAAAATATTAAATGACCAAATTTCACAAAATTTGATAGATGAGTGACTTGGGGGATACTCTGGTGCTGATTAGATTTTGGTATTATTCGGAAAAGAACAACCTGCCTTTTTTACGAAATGGCCCTCAAAAATCGCAAAATCTAAAAAAAGCTATGTATGTTCAAATATATCAATTAAATGCTTGTTTTATACTTAATTTTTGATGGGTAAAATAATAAGAACAACTCTATTACTCTAGGGCTAACCATTCTCGATATATTTGAAATTTTTCGCATTTACTTATGCCACTTTCAGAAAATGTCTAATTACCAAATAAAAACAGAAATTGAATTAAAAATGCCAATTTAGTGTTATTTTGTGCAATTAAACTCAATTTAATGAATTATTAAAGAAAAAAAATATGAATTTGAGTCTGCAGGGAAAGTCATGTGCTGCTCCACATCAGATTTTTACTTTTCCTGCAATACATGGTAATGTATAGGGAAAGCATTGGAAGCATGCCGAAAATCACAACTCGAGTTTTCGACGGATCTACACATTTTCGAGACCTCTAGAATACGAAAAAACTATTTTTAGCGTGACGTCTGTGCGTGTGTCTGTCTGTGTGTCTGTCTGTGCAGATTTTGTATCCACTCTAACTAAAAAACTAATTGACCGAATTTCATAAAATTTGGTAGGTGAGTCACTTGTGCACGAATCTAGTGCTGATTAGTTTTGGGTATGACTCGGGTTAAAAGAACCCGCCTTTTTTTGCGAAATGGCCCGCAAAAGCTTGCATCCACTCTAACTGAAAAACTAATGGACCGAATTTCACAAAATTTGGTAGATATGTCGCTTGTAGGCCAATCTGGTGCTGATTAGGTTTTGATACGATTCGGAAAAAAATAACCTGCCTTTTTTTTGCAAAATGGCTCGCAAAAATCATCAAAATCTAAACTTAAGAACTACGTATGCTCAAATATAGCCATTAAATGCTTGTTTAATACGTAATTTTTATCGAAGAAAAGAATAAGACCAGCCCCATTGCACTAGGACTAGCCGTTCTCGAGATATTTTAGTTTTTCGTATTTTTCCTACACCATTTTTAAAAATAAGTCCAATTTTCAAATGAGAACGAAAATTGAATTAAAAGTGAATTAAATTTAATTTAAATAAATAGAACGTGAATATAAGTCTGCAGAGAAAGTCATGTGCTGCCCACATCAGATTTTTTATAATTATTTCTGATAAAGACATTTGGATTATTAATCGCGTTTTATTTATTGAAAAACAGAGATAAATTTTTTGAACCGATTATTATTTTTTGTATGTATTTAGATCCTCGATTAATCCGGTTTTAAATACTCCGGGATATTGACGGAACCGATTACCCGGATTATGTGAGGTATTGCTATATATATATATATATATATATATATATATATATCTGAGATTTGGCTTGAATAGTCCAAGGGATAGACATCTCTTCATATTACTTTTCTACTTTATTACAAGATACTTTAAACAGACGTCACATGGCCTGACTGAGGTTCTGATCGTCGACAATTCTCAGTGCAGTCTGCGTTTTTCTCTACAAGTGCAACATGTATTGACTTCAGAAAGGGATTATGATACGGGGCACGTGGATGTTGTCTTCGCTTTCATTAGGCTTTTAAGAATGTGATTAGGAATGCAGTTCCATATTAGAACATTTACAGGGTTAAGATGAGTGACTATATATGATATGATCGATGGAAAGCGGAAGTGATTACAGCCTTGTTAATATTAGTGGCGTGGGATAGAATTTAATGAGGTTGCAATATGCGCTGGACATGAGATAGGAATTTGGAATACTAATTGTGAAAGAAAAGGACGCATTATTGGGAAAGACTTAAAATTTATGTATTATATATATATATATATATATATATATCGACTCCCCGGTCACACACACACCGGCCATTTTTTGGTACATTGCATTTATCTCACTTTATCCTTTCGGAAATATATATATATATATGTATATATATATATATATATATATATATATATATATATATAATAGTAAAGAATTAAAGAATAAATTAACATCTCTTAGAAAAATAATAGGATTTCAAACTTTTGATTTTAAAGATCTTTTTAATAATATTAAGATATCTGATCTATATGATGTAATTTTAGCTCTATATAATGCTTATATTACATCTCTTTCAAATCAAATTAAATTTAAAAATTTTCCTAAACTTCTTCACTTTGTTATTTTCAATAATTATATTTTTCAAGGAAATAAATTATACTTACAAGTCTCAGGAGTTCCACAGGGTGGCTGTAGTAGCAGTATGCTAGCTAATTTATACCTTTATCATTATGAAATGTCATTTACTTCAATAGATTATACTTTTTACAGATATGTTGATGATCTGATTTGCTTAGTACATACAGATAATTATCTCATAGATATAGATTACTATCCAGACAATTTGGAATTAATACCTAATGAAGCTACTATTAATAAAAATGTTAATTTTTTGGATTTAAATCTTTTTATTGATCCTTCTAATAGAATTGTTACAAATTTATATGATAAAAAAGACTTTTATAATTTTAATATTAATAAAATCTTACCTTTTAATTCCTGTAACTCGATTCAATTGTTTAGAAATATTATACTCAATCAGCTTTTTAGAATTTATAGATTATCTGATAAAAAATTTCATGCTATGCATATCAATAATCTCAAAATTACTAGTAATTTATATAAATATCCCACTTATTTAGTAAATAGTATTGTTAAAAAATTTAAAATAGCTGGATTTTTATAATTCTTTCCATAGTATCATATAATTCTATTCATAGTATCTTATATTAGCCAGTCATCTCCATTTTTTTTTTTTTTTTTTTTTTTTTTTTTTTTTTTTTTTTTTTTTCATTCACTTCCCACTTCAGCATTACCTTTATTTGCCCCTCTTTTTAGTAGCTCTTTTTGTATATTAATACTTTTTCTTTACATTTCGCTTCACAGTTTTTCAATTCTTATGAATGGCAACAGTAAATGGTTTTTTATTTTTTCTTTACGAATGGCAACACTGGTCTCTTCTATCAGTGTTCCCTCGATCCCTGTAATGAATCGTCTGTACACACGCTGTGCTTTTTCCAGGTATTCATTTTTTCTTTTTTATTCCATCTTTATGTATGTCGTCCAAGTAGAAATAGTTCATAGATTTAATCTATCTATTTCTTCAGAAACATACATTTTTGAGTTTGCTTCTACAAAAAACTTGGACATGATTAGATTTTTGTAGAGGTTAACAATTCATGATTTAGGCTTAGAGCCTCGTCCACGTGTAAGGCGTTTGTGCTTGATTTCGTTTGTTATACTTATTTCGATTCCATACCTTTGTATTATATTTTTCATTGACTTGTTGATTCGATATTAATTTTTTTATTTTTTCCATATGCTTGAGGATTAATTGATTTTTACATTTGTTTTGTACGCCAGTTAGATAGTTGAATTTAGTTTAAGTTTTTCTTTTTTTGTTTCCATACCTTTTAATTTGGTTGATTTTCTGTAACTTGATAGCTAGTGTTTTGTATTTTTAATCCATTTGATTGATGATTTGCTGTATTATATTTTATTCTGTGGGTGTTTTTAAAAAGTTAGGTTTATCGTGTTACATCTTCTTACTCATCGTTCATTGGATTTTCAAACTTCTATTATTATTGAAATCATTTTATTTATGAGCTGCATTTGCGCAATAAATTAAATGTATTTTGCATTTTCATTCCATTTACTTAATAACTTTAAATTCTTTATTTAATAATTTCTGCATAGTATCTTTCATAATTTTGTAAGCTATAGTATCTAAAAAAATTTTATTTGCAATCTATTCAAATTTATGCTGCATTTGCGCTAAATTTAGTAATAGAATTAGTTATTTCTATATTTGTTTTTCTATTTTTGAATTTACTTTCGTCCAATGTTATTAGAGGAATCTTGTTGCACGTATTCTCCTAATTTTTTATCGGTTTTTTACTGCCTATGTTATTGCATTTGTTATATTTTTAGTATATTACTTGTATTGTAATTTGTCCAATTCCATACTGCTTATATTTTAGTTAATTTCTTTTATATCATTAGCATTATGCTTTTATTCTTATAATATATTTTTTTATATTTTATTTGCAACTTTTTGTTTTAAATCTAGTGCTGCCATCTATAGTTTATTATTCTTACTTTTAATATTGTTATTGTATTTTTGGAGGGTTGGTAATCTTGTATTGACGTTTATTGCTTTATTTTGGCTCATTCAACTGTACTTTTTAGTACAATCTACTATTAATTATTTTCTTATTACGTATTCGGACAGGATTTTAAGTGAATCCACTTTATACACTTATCGCATTATTTAATACTTAAGTGTTTTTTACTTTATCTATATTTAATCTAGTTTAGAACTAATGTAACTATAACATTATGTTTTGGCATATCTTGTAATTTCCTACTGATTTTCATTAGGATTAGGATTTACATGGACTTAATTGTTTTTACTTATATAAAAGTAATTGTTTTTACTTATATACATGCAATTATTTTATTACTTTTATTATTATATCTATGTTATATTGTAATACTCATCAAATTACTTATACTATTATGAATTACACATATTATTTGATTTAGTGACTGGCAAATATATTTATACTTATTATTCTATAATTTGATAGATATTGCCCGGTATTTACAATTTAAGTTGGGAATTGTTTAGACCGATATCCCATTACCAACTTTGTGCCATGGATAATTTTGAATATAGTGATTACCCTACTAAAAATTATAATTTCAATAAATGTAAGAATAAAAAATGCAAAACCTGCCCATATGCTTCTCATACTCAAATTACAAACCATGAAAGTCTTCTGCCTTTCTGCAAAATTTTTAATTGCATCTACCGTTTATCTTGTAACATATGCAATCTATCATATATAGGACAAACTAGTAATCCCATTCATCTACGTATGAATGTACACAGAGATCATGTCAAAAAATATATTCTAAATAATAATTTTCTTCCTACTTCCAATAAAATTGAATATAAACACTTTGCCAAACATGGATTTGAAAATATTACTATACATATTTTAGATATAAAAACAAAATCAGCAGATAGGATTTATTTTGAAAACTACTATATTAAATCACATTGTACTCTTTTTCCATATGGATTAAATCAAATGTATCTAAATGGTAATGTTGTAAAAAGTAATTTTGTAGATAATAAATATTCTATTTTTAATCACCTTTTTTTGAAACCCCATTTAAATGATAGTGAATCAATCAAACTCAAAAGATTTAAACGAGGAAAGGGACATTCCAATCTTAATGATCATAAATCTGAGATTATAACTCTACATAATCAATTTAATAGAACTTTTCAATGGAAATTCATTAGATCCTGGGTTTTTGCAGTAAAGAAAAAACATTTAAATAAGGTTTATGCCATTTTTTTAAAATTAAATCTTGCTAATGAACATTTTAATCATATTTTCTTTGATTTGCTTATTACAAGATCACAGTTTTTAAATTTAAAACTAAATCAGTTTCATTATAATAATACAACTACTAATTCTTATTGTGTTATCTCTTTCAAACATCCTATATATAATTCTATAAATTTTGGACATCTGTTTAACAAGTTTAAACATTTATTGCCTATTGGTGATTTATTTGTTTCAAAGACATTCAAATACAATAAGCCTATTGGTAGGTCTATATTTAATTATAATGAAGTTTCACAATCGCTCTCTATTGATCATTCTTCTCAGTCAATTGTAGATAGTGAATGTATTTGTAAATTAAATAAATTTGCTAAATTTCTAAATCCTGACTTGGGGCACATAGTTACAGGAGATTTAGACCTTGTTAGTGACAATGTGTTAAGAACCATTATGTCATTTGGCACTAAATTTAGGATACCTTCTTGTAATAATTCTTTTAAAGTCTTAAAATCAATTAATCTTGATCTTGATAAATATATATATAAATTAGCTTGTAAATACGCTCTGCCATTAGAGGCATTTAATATGTGGAAATTTACTATATTAGAATCAATTAAAAATGCTATTAGAGATATTAAATTGTCTAGATCTTTATATAATATTGATAATATTAAACATTCCATTAATGATTTACAAAGATCCTTTGTTATCACCTATGTTGATAAAGCCTCTAATAATTATGCTATTATCTGTAAAAAATTTTATATTCAATTTCTGTTAGATTATTTAAAAAATAATAGTCTTTTTAAACCTGATTTACATTCCATCAATAGTATTAAATTGAAAATTATCAATATGTATAATGTTTTAAATATTAAATATAAATATCTTAAATTTCCTTATATAGTGCTTATTCCAAAATTTCATAAAAATCCTATTAAATTTAGAACAGTTACTAGTGGCCATAATACTTACTCTACTACTGCGAGTAAATTATTACTAAATTCTTTAAATCTAATAAATAATAGTTTAAGCCAGACTAGCAATAACTACCATATTCTAAATAATAGTAAAGAATTAAAGAATAAATTAACATCTCTTAGAAAAATAATAGGATTTCAAACTTTTGATTTTAAAGATCTTTTTAATAATATTAAGATATCTGATCTATATGATGTAATTTTAGCTCTATATAATGCTTATATTACATCTCTTTCAAATCAAATTAAATTTAAAAATTTTCCTAAACTTCTTCACTTTGTTATTTTCAATAATTATATTTTTCAAGGAAATAAATTATACTTACAAGTCTCAGGAGTTCCACAGGGTGGCTGTAGTAGCAGTATGCTAGCTAATTTATACCTTTATCATTATGAAATGTCATTTACTTCAATAGATTATACTTTTTACAGATATGTTGATGATCTGATTTGCTTAGTACATACAGATAATTATCTCATAGATATAGATTACTATCCAGACAATTTGGAATTAATACCTAATGAAGCTACTATTAATAAAAATGTTAATTTTTTGGATTTAAATCTTTTTATTGATCCTTCTAATAGAATTGTTACAAATTTATATGATAAAAAAGACTTTTATAATTTTAATATTAATAAAATCTTACCTTTTAATTCCTGTAACTCGATTCAATTGTTTAGAAATATTATACTCAATCAGCTTTTTAGAATTTATAGATTATCTGATAAAAAATTTCATGCTATGCATATCAATAATCTCAAAATTACTAGTAATTTATATAAATATCCCACTTATTTAGTAAATAGTATTGTTAAAAAATTTAAAATAGCTGGATTTTTATAATTCTTTCCATAGTATCATATAATTCTATTCATAGTATCTTATATTAGCCAGTCATCTCCATTTTTTTTTTTTTTTTTTTTTTTTTTTTTTTTTTTTTTTTTTTTTTTTTTTCATTCACTTCCCACTTCAGCATTACCTTTATTTGCCCCTCTTTTTAGTAGCTCTTTTTGTATATTAATACTTTTTCTTTACATTTCGCTTCACAGTTTTTCAATTCTTATGAATGGCAACAGTAAATGGTTTTTTATTTTTTCTTTACGAATGGCAACACTGGTCTCTTCTATCAGTGTTCCCTCGATCCCTGTAATGAATCGTCTGTACACACGCTGTGCTTTTTCCAGGTATTCATTTTTTCTTTTTTATTCCATCTTTATGTATGTCGTCCAAGTAGAAATAGTTCATAGATTTAATCTATCTATTTCTTCAGAAACATACATTTTTGAGTTTGCTTCTACAAAAAACTTGGACATGATTAGATTTTTGTAGAGGTTAACAATTCATGATTTAGGCTTAGAGCCTCGTCCACGTGTAAGGCGTTTGTGCTTGATTTCGTTTGTTATACTTATTTCGATTCCATACCTTTGTATTATATTTTTCATTGACTTGTTGATTCGATATTAATTTTTTTATTTTTTCCATATGCTTGAGGATTAATTGATTTTTACATTTGTTTTGTACGCCAGTTAGATAGTTGAATTTAGTTTAAGTTTTTCTTTTTTTGTTTCCATACCTTTTAATTTGGTTGATTTTCTGTAACTTGATAGCTAGTGTTTTGTATTTTTAATCCATTTGATTGATGATTTGCTGTATTATATTTTATTCTGTGGGTGTTTTTAAAAAGTTAGGTTTATCGTGTTACATCTTCTTACTCATCGTTCATTGGATTTTCAAACTTCTATTATTATATATATATATATATATATATATATGTATATATGTATATATATATATATATATACGTATATATATATATATATATATATATATATATATATATATATATATGTATATATGTATATATATATATATATATGTGTATATATATATATATAAAGTGCAATATATATATATATATAATTATGATTTTTGTATATTATTATTCCCCTCAGTCCCATCATACCATTATAGCGATAAGTTACCTACTATTTTTAACCTTAGCCTTGGTCTATAGTTACTTATTTGTAGCAGATATGCTAGAGATGAGTTTTTTGTACTTACGATAGTTTATGCATAGCTTTCGATTAAAAATATCAATTATATATATATGTATATATATATATATATATATATATATATATATAATATAATATAATATATATATATATATATATATATATATATATATTATATTATATATATATATATATAATATTATATATATATATATATATATATATATATATATATATATATATATATATAGTTTTCAAAAAAGAAGTAAATGGACAAATAAATTCTCAAACCACTAAGACTATCCAAAGTTATATATTTTTCATCGATCGAATGTGTACCGCAAAAATCTTATTCTCTTTCCTAGCTCTCCAAAAAGTTGATATTCCCGCCCACGTTTATCCCCGCTGCAGCTGTTGCCATCCCGTCGATCCGCATCTCTTTCTTGCAGAAACAATGCGTTTCGCGAAAAAACAGAAGTCGTTCCGGGGAAGTTTTTTAATCGCATTTGGTATCGACAGCGTACAGAAATGGCAACGCAAAGCTGGATTTTGAACGCAAAGGGTTCCATAAAACAGCTTTACGAAAGATGCCGGAAGGGTTTTTGTTATTATTGTAGAATCGTTTATCCTTTGAAAACAGGTAGATAGATACGCTTAGGTTATTTTTTATTTTTTTTAAGTGGGAGTAGAGGGGAGTGATCTCTTTGGGATTTTGTGTAGAATAACTAGTATATGTAAAAGGACAGTATTGAGAGGCTTGGAATTTTTATTTAAATTCTTGACAATTTTTACGTTTTTTAGTATCAAAAAGTTCGCAGCCAAAGGTTTTTGAAGTGGTGTATATGCTGTGTTCCTAGGAAGTTTCTTAATCAACTCAATAACTTGTAAAGAGCCTTGTTGCCCCAACCGGGAATCGAACCCTGGATCTCCGAACTGGCCAGCCGACGCTCCACCGTTGACTTCTGGGACGAAATTGCAAGCTCTTATTGTAGAAGTGGACTCTGCAAACTCTGTAAGGGAAGGTTCATAAGTGTATACGTTAGGTAAAGCCCCTATTACACGACAGTAATTTGGGACAGCAAACCGTTCACAAAACAGTTTTGGGACATTTGTGACGTCACTCAATGGGGAAGCTAAAGCTTCCCCATTTGCTGCTTGGTGTGACGTCACCTTCGTTCTGTGCTGCGTGGAGTGACGTCACAAAGGTCCCAAAGCTATTTTGAGAACGGTTTGTTGTCTCAAATTACTGTCGTGTAATAGGGGCTTATGGCTTACAAGCTATCGCCACAGCAGTCATCTTGACCCCCAGTTGAAGCGATGTCTCTTGATAGTGAAGAGAGGATTGTTTTCTCGTCTTTTTCTTGGTATCTAGAGGAAATCAAAACATTCTATACTACTTTCTTGAATGATTGCTACAAATTTTTGAAAGCAATACTTAACAGCTTAATTGTTTATCAAATATCAGCCATGTAATATGCGCGAGCCTTTGAAATAGCCAGGCAGACGATAAACGATTGGACCGCTTGGAGTCAAAATGGTGGTTGCGTCAGCCTGCATATTTAGGAGCCTTAACGTTAGGTTTAACAATAATGCAATAACCAGAATAAAAGTGATTTCAGCACCCTAAATGACGAATTTAAAAAGTCAGGTTCAAAACTACATGCGCAGTACAACAAACTACATGTAAATGCGCAGGAATCTAATGTACAGCCTGTTCAACATGCCTCCTTTAGTAACCATGCGCATTTGAATTCGAGAAAGAGTAGGACCGTATACTTTAACAAGCATTACAGGTGGCATCGTGTTACGAACCCTGATAATACGATAATTGACAGATATTTATTGCCTTTCATATACGATTTTCATTCTTTACTGGTGTTTATTCCGTCTCATTGGACAATGCTCTGCAACTATGTGATTGTTTTTCTTTCGCTTTTTTCGTCACCAAATTCGTTATCCTGACTTTTTAAATTATTCACTGGGGGGGGGGGGGGTGCAATCATCTTTATTCGATCGACTGGGTTACTTTACTATAGATAGACCTAACGTGTACACTCATGGACCTTTCCTTACAAAGTTATTTTCATACTTAAAACTTTCCTAGGAACTCTGTATATGCCTGTATATATATATATAATAAAAATATTATATGAAATTCCAAGGATAGATTAGAGATAAATTGTAACACATATTAGGGTCACACTGATATTTTTGAGATAACGGCAGGACTATACGTGCTAGAAAAAAAAAATTATTGGTCGGATATTTAAATTTGAATTCTTTTATGTTCGCAGACGATAATTGTGGCAATAATTACAATTTAGCTATCGTAGAATAAATTTTGAAAGAAAAGAAAATGGAGTTGACGCGTGGCCATTATCGAGCTATGATTTTCTATGATTTTAAAGTGGGGCTAAATCAAGAAGAATGTCTTCCAACGGTTGCAATTAGCATATGGAAATGTTGCTCCATCTCGTGCCACTGTATTAAGATAGTTTTCAGAGTTTAGAAGAGGTCGAAATTCTGTCCTGGATGAAGAAAGAACACACAGGAAGACCTTTATCAGCTGTAGTCCCAGAAAATGTGTCGGCCATTCGAAAAATATTAATCGATGAAAATCGCTGTACCTACCAAATGAATGTACCTACCAGAAGGAACTTAACATTGGATCCGCAGCTATACAAAAAATTATTCATGAAGAACTGCATATGAAAAAAATAGTTTGTAGTTGGGTCCCCCATAATTTAACAGAGCACCAAAAAGCGGAGCATGACAGAATCAGTAAAGAAACCCTAAAATTACTTAATGATGGTAAACACTGCATTATTTCTGAAATCATAACTAGTGATGTACATACCGTTTTTTGACGTTCCAACACACCAAGAAAGTAAAGTATGGGTCTTTGAAGATGACCTCAAACCAACAATGGTGAACAGACAACGAGCAATGAAAAAAGTAATAATGTATGCCGTGTTCGTCAGAGGTACAGGTCATGTCAAAGCTATAAAGCTAGAGGGGCAGAAGAAAGTTACAGTTAACTGGTACACCACTAAGTGCCTTCCAGAAATTCTTCAGGAAATGAATGTTAGGGGACTCATGCTTCACCATGATAATGCATCTTCTCATTCAGCAAGAATAACAGTCGAATTTCTTGAATAAAAATCCATCAAAGTGATAGAACATCCATCCTATTCTCCTGATCTTGCTATGTGTGACTTTTGGCTATTTTTTAATCTAAAAAAAAAAATTACGTGGGCATCGTTTTCATTCCGAAGATGAGATTGATGAGGCTATGAAAGAATTCTTTACATCGATTCCAAGAAATGGATGGCTTGAATCATTTATTTTGTGGAAAATTCGCCTACGAAAGTGCATTGATGTTGGAGGGGAGTACTTTGAACACTCCTTGGAGTTGGTAAGTTTAACTTGTACCACTTAGCCGTATCTCAAAAATTTCAGTGTGACCCTCATATAAAGTAGATAATTGAATAATAACAAGAACGTTTGGAATAGAAAAAAAAATCGAAAACTTAGAACACCCCGAACCTCTTTTCTGGTAGAATGGAAACAAAGTACATCTCAGCCCCCTCTGGAAAGAAAAAATAAATATTTCGTACGGATGCAACTGCATTCCTCCAAGAATTAAAATTCGAAGAATTTTAGGGTTTCTTTACTGATTCTGACACGCTCCATTTTTTTTCCCGGCCATTCACTGAGTTGCTCTAAGTCCTTGGACGAGTCGAATGGTCTGGGCTTTCGACGCTCCACTTTTTGGTGTTCTGTTAAATTATGGGGGACCCAACGGCAAACTTATTTTTTCATATGCAGTTCTTCATGAATAATTTTATGTATACCTGCGGATCCAATGTTAAGTTCATTAAAACTGTATCATTTGATAGGTACAGCGATTATCATCTATTAACATTTTTCGAATGGCCGACACATTTTCTGGGACTACAGTTGACAAAGGTCTTTCTGTGTGTTCTTCATTCAGGAGAGAAGTTCGAACCCCTAACATTCGAACATAACTTCGACACTTGTATAAACGTAACTTAAAATATAAGATAGCCGCGTATAAAACCAAATTTAAACACTTTCCAGACAAAATACAATTAGGGGAGAGTAAAACATTGCATATTTGCTAAATTACATGCTATGCAAGAATAATAAGAAATAAATATAGTTTATAAAACTCCACAGATGTTTTAGAGATGTTTTAAACACATATGAAACATTATTTAATAAATACAATAAGCCAAAATTAAAACAAAATTGAAACATATTCCTATTACCTACTACGTAAAAGGGAGGTTAGGCAAATATGCACACTACGACTTTCCAAAAATTAAAATACAGATATATAACTATCATGGGGGGAACAATATATATATATATATATATATATATATATATATATATATATATATATATATATATATATATATAAACACTGCTCACAACTGAAATCGCAACACCGTAAAGTTGTAGGTGTCAATTTGTGTATATCAGGCAATGGAAACAGCAAGGTGAGATATGCAAATGATCACAGTTCCGTTACGCACAGTAACGTAACACCTTGCCGAGCAGCATAAAAGCGTCAGGTCAAGGAGGAGCGATAATACAGCTAAATTGTAGCGTCATTGGTTTCAGGTTGTAAAAATCATCACAGTACATGTAAAAATCATCGACGTACCGCATACGCTCAGTTGTTGTCGACAGAAAGGCAACAAAGCATTGTTTTACGTGAGGGCGGATTGAACCTTCGAAGGATAGCTGAACTATTAAGTCGTGATGTGAGCACAGTTCAACGGTGAGTGTTACCGTTCGTGAGAGACAACGAAACGACACGAAGATCAGGTAGTGAGGCTTCCAGGCGTACCACATTACGGTCAGTGGCGGATTTTGGCCTCTTGTTTGGGGGGGGGGGGGGGGGAGCGATTTTGTAGATCGAAATGTTCTCGGAGGTTTGTTCACTTAGGATTTTCTTAACGGCTTCCTATACACGGATATTTGACATTTTTGAAATAACTGGAACAAATTCTGAAGTTTATAGTAAGTTCTTTGCAGCTTATAAAATACGGTCTATCATTTTTTTAAGACCAAAGCAAAACAATGAAGATTGGAAGAAAAAAATTACGTGACTATATAAGGAAACAAACTTATTGTTGAAGTCGAAACAGGAAACTAAATTATATTCTGTATTAAGTTTACACAAAAGTATACACAAGTAAGAGATTTCCATGTGAGAAGATTAATACTGAATATTAACTAAATAAACACACATTTATATTCTATTCACTAAATGTGTTTATCATACGATACAATACAAATAAATTTTATTTTTCTTAGATTATGGTAGAAAAGGAGGATGAACATGAGTAAATGCAGTTAATATAGGTATTAATAAGCACTGAACATTGATTTACATTTTCCCATTTTTTTACATTTTTAGCTGCACAGGAATCAATAAATTTTTACGCGAAAAACATAACATATAAACATCACGCAAAAACATCAAAAGAAAAGACCAATGGTTTGATCGAGTTTACTACCCCTGGCAAAAATTATGAAATCACTTCCATGTTATTTCAATGGGATACGAAGTTCAATGCTCTACAATTTTTGATGCCCTAAAAAACCCTTTTTGAGCGAAATTGAAGAACTTTAAAAACTTAACAAAATAAAAAATGTTTGAAAAATTTTGCACTTTTCATTATTTAATAATTCACGATCAAAAAATGGGAAAAAAGCTAGAGGTTGAAAGAAAAAACTCGTAAAAACTAATTTGGAATAATAAATTTGATCATATAAATATGAGGAGCTATATCTTAATGATTTTCCATGATCAAATTTATTATTCCAAATTAGTTTTTACGAGTTTTTTCTTTCAACCTCTAGCTTTTTTCCCATTTTTTGATCGTGAATTATTAAATAATGAAAAGTGCAAAATTTTTCAAATATTTTTTGTTTTGTTAAGCATTTAAAGTTCTTCAAGTTCTTCAATTTATTCTGTGCTACTTCTTGCTTAGCTCTGTCCAAGATGTGAGGAGTGACTGACTCTTCGTCCGTGTTGATTTTCGCTAAAAGAGTCGATGGTACTAAATCTTGTAAATAGAAGACATCCAGGCGCAGACTTTTGACTTTCATTATGGGGGCGAGATTCCGTGGATAAACTGAAGGAGGGACGGCAAGCCCAAAGTATCTCCCTAATGATATATATATTTTTTAATTTTATAATTTATTTAATAAAACGTAGACGTTCGTCAGGCGTTTGGGGGGGGGGGGCGATCGCCCCTCCTAAAATCCGCCACTGATTACGGTAGACGATCTTTTCGACACCTACCGTTTCAACGTTTTTACCGGTTACGTCGCTTCCAGAGGTGTCAAATGAAACGCAATGGGTCGACAGAATGGCGAAACATTCTGTTCACGGACGAATCATGATTCTGTTTTGGAATGCCAGATGGCCGTACTCGCTTATGGCGATGCTTTCAATAACGCCACCAGGAAGCTTTTTCTATCAGTCGCCACACAGCCCCCCCCCCAAGTGGTACCATGCTTTGGAGTGGTATAACATTTGGTGGACGAACACCTTTGGTCCACGTTTCTGGCAATATCACGGCACAGCGATACGTCTCTGACATTGTGAGACCTGTGATACAGTCATATCTGTCAATCAGATCTGGACTGCTTTTTCAGCAAGATAATACCAGACCACATACTGCACGGGTAACTATGAATAGTCTACAAAGTTTTGATATCCTGCCTTAGCCAGCATACTCTCCGGATTTGTTGCCAATTATCTGAGACATCATGGGTCGTCGAATAAGCGAACTCCCAATTCCAGCAAACCATGTTCAGTTACAAGCCCAATTGCATGCGGTATGGAATGCCATCCCTCAGCACGCCATTGACCATCTCATTGGCGGGATGCCTCGTCGTATTAAATCCTGCATAGCCGCTCGCGGTGGGCCTATTCCATATTGATCTAATATCAATAAAGTTCCATGCTTTCATTTTCCAGGTATGATTTTTTATCATTTACACAATTATATTCTGTAAATCATTTGTTACAATTATATTCTGTAAATTTCATAAAGCCACATCAATTTCTTCATGGTGTTGCGTTTTCAGTTGTGAGCAGTGTATATACACGTGTGTGCGAGTGAGAGCGAGAACGAGAGCTTGAGCATATGTTGGAATAAAATGAAGGAATTTAAATCAGTGGTGGATTAAAATGTTTGTGGGGCCCCAAAGTAGTGAATCTTTTCTTGGGAACCCTTATGACTTCATCCTATTTTGTTCTCATAATTTGTAACAATTTTTAGTTTGTGTAAAGATGGCAGTAAAAGAACGTCACCAGCTCTTTCTATTGTGAAAATGTGTTTTATTTAAAATATTTTATTTTAAATGAAAATGTGTTTTATTTAACATTTCGTAGATGGGCAGTGCATTTAATTTGTAATATTAGAGTGAGATAAATATTTATTTCATTCGGCAATGGAATCAGCCTCTTTATTGAATCAACACCATTTTGAACCAGGGGGATTCAATTAAGCGGAAAAGAATATATGTATTCACAGTTAAAAAAAAAGATCTCGTTACTAGAGGTTGTAAAGAACCTTGCTGTCCCAACCGGGAATAGAACCGGGACATCGTTCGATAGGAAAAAGATGAACAGATTCAGTTTTCCAATATTTTTACATCAAATTCATTATTTTATATTAAAGATACTACCAGGGCTGTCCTGAAGAAAATTATTGAGAGTATGCGGTGCTGTCTCATTTAAAGAGTATTGAAATTGCGGGGTTCCAAGAAGCGGTGGCCCTGGTGGGGGAGTGAAAAGGGGCGCTGCTCCCCTTGGAAATTTTTGAATCATGTAGGCCATATAATTGCCATTTTTAAGCCCATAAATCACTTTTTTTCACAATATTAATAGCTTAATGCTTAACAGGACATATATATATATATATATATATAAGAATAATATGAGATCTATGCTATATATGAGAAAAATATTAAAAAAAAAATATATATATATATAAGAAATATATATATATATATATATATATATATATATATATATATATATATATATATATATAATATTAAAACACCGTGAAATACTACATTACAAAATCATCTGAAATCACACTTAAAAGGCGCAAAGCTGCACTAAAAAGAGATTAAAATATTGTCAAAAAGAAAAGAGGTATGGATGGAAACAATATACCAAAAGATGGCCGGGGGGAGTTGTGACCCCCTCACCCCGGTTAAGCATGCTTTACGTCGCGACAACACTCCCGGAGAGCCGGTACATTGCAAAAAGGAATACGAATGTATCAAATTGTAAGATGTAAATATACATCATACAGAAACAAATATAAGATATAATTGTCGAGATCCAGCCCTATCGAAATTCATCTACAGTAAATGTTTGAATTATGTTAAAAAGTGTGTGAATAATGTTTGAAACATGTTCACAAGTATAAATTAACAAAATTACAAAGCTTCCACTTAAAGAAGAATTTAAATATTGACACATAATAGAACAATAATAACAAAGTCTATTTCTAAAACCATATACCTGAATGACAAACAATAGCATATTACATGCAGATGTACATCCTATATTGTGTCATACAAGACCATGCAAATTTGCTATAACGTATTATACATTATACCCTATTCAAGAGGTCCCATATTCAGAGGTCCCATACATTATACCCTATTCAAGAGGTCCCATTCAGAGGTCCCATATATATATATATATATATATATATATATATATATATATATGTAAACAGATTAATAGATATGGATCATTTTGTAACTTGGAACGCTTTCTATTTTTTCCCTGCACTTACTTTTGTTTTCTTGTATCTTTTCACTTACTCACTTACTTTAATATTGCCTACATACATAAATCTATGACTGGTCATCTATCGTCTATTCAAGCCCAAGGTGGCAGTTGCCACTCTCATCAGTTTTTCATTCCTCTCCTGGTCGTATGCAGGATATTATTTTGAAGCTTGAGGGGTTCAGGGTTTGTTCCTAATTTCCTCATTTGTTTCCATTCAAGTTTGTAAATGACTAGCAAAGGAAAGAGGCTGAATTTTGTTGAAAGCTGCCCCAAAACCAGCAAATACAAAAACTTTCTTGAGACCTTGAGAGTACACGGCGCGTACTCGGTATTTTTCTAATTTTCTTGAGAGTATGCGGCGCATACAACGCGTACCCTTGTGGGACAGCCCTGAGTAATATATTCGATTTAAAAAATAAATAATAAACACCTTTTAGGTGAGATGGAAACTTGAAAATTAGTACACGAATGAATCGTTTAATAGCGTCACTCCCGTCCCGCCCCCCTTCCGTAAGAATAGAATTTTTAAAATTGTTCATTTGAGTCGTGCGTGCTCCACATCAAAACATTCGAAATGTGAAATAGTAGAAAAACGTACTTTGTGATGGCTTTTAGAATTGAAATTTGATACAAAAATAGATCATTCCATAGTAAAAAGAAAGAAACTTCAGTTTTCAGATGTTTATTATTTTATGGCTACAGCACACTAAAATGTTCGATTTGACCAATAAATGCAAAACACCCTGCTTCAACTGAGATAGAAATATGATATTTGGTATACTCATCAATCGGTGAATAACAACTTTGGTAAAAATCGGATTTTTCTAATATATACAATTGAGAGGTCGCTCGAATAAAAAAAAAGTTCGAAATATGGGCTGTTTGGAAAACGAACTTTATGAAACAGAGCCTTAGAGTTTGATACCTTTTGAAGATTTTTTGGATAGTATGAAAGGGAAAATTAGGATTTTACAATATTTGCTATTTTAGGGACTTTGTACACCAAAAGGTACAATATAAATTTTTCAAAAACGTTTGTTTGAGGGGGTGCTCAGCACAAAAACGTTCGAAATGAGAAATGAAAGATAAACATACTTCGCGATGAGATAGAGACATACAAAAAATATATGAGCAGTACGTGACTTTCCCTAAGTACCGTACTTCTTTCAATGCCAAATAATGATAGACAAGATCCACAGCACAATGTTTTTAACGTTGAAAAATACACTCGCCGAAACTACGCTTGTCTGGATGACGACATGTCCAAGACCCAGACCACTCGACCGGCCCTAGGGCTTACAATAGCAGTTTGAGTGGTCGGGACCGGGATGACGACATGTAAAATTATATTACCCAATTAACTTATATTTCGCAAAAATATAACTTGATAATTGGAAATATCGCTGACATCTCCTGAGTAATATTCTTTATTATATTGTATTAAAATACATTAATTATTATATTAATTCATCAGTTTGGCATCATTTTCGTAACTTTAGGGTCATTTTTGTCAATTTGGCGACGTTTTTATCAATTTAGCACCACTATAAAAAAGTCGCCAAGTTGGCGATATTTTGCCAAATTAGTATCCATATTTATTACCAAGTGTTACGTATTTGACGTACTGTTTGTTCATTTTTATGCAATTTTTTAAATACATTTATTTTAAAAAAGTGCAATATCTCGAGAACTGTTCAAACGAACATTCTGAAGTTTGTGTCGTTCATTTAATTATAAAATATTACATAAAATGATTATTTATTAATACTATCGAATGTTCTGATCTTTTTTTTTTTTTTTCAAAAATTCACTTGAGAATTTGTGGGTCTTTCAATTGCTTTCAAAATAAATAGGGTTACAGTTTTCGCAGATTGTAATAATCGCACCAAATTATGTTTAAAACGCCTATTTGTTCTTGAGATATCGAACGCATACGGGCGCACACACATACACACATCACCTCAAAATTGTTGGATTCGAGTTTAGGGATGCTTGAAATGTGCTCTTCCGTCGAAAACTCGAATTTGAATTTTCGACCAGTCACACTACTTTCCGTATACATTATACTATGTATATAAGAAGAGTAATTGGTGCAATGGTAGATCGTTCGATAGGAAGAAGGGGAGGGGGGGGGGAGTTCAGTTTTCAGTATATGTGGATTCAGGAGTGACACTCACCAAACTGTAGTTCGTTTACATCCATGGGAAAACTCGAATACCAATTTTTGACCCCATTCTCTCTCTCTCTCTCTCCAATACTTTCCTATACATTACGAAGTCAAGTAAGAAAAGTAACACATTTAAATACACATTTCAGTAAACAGTTAACCAGTAATACGCATTCAGTTCAGTTAAAGAGTAAATACACATTTCACAAAGACAAAATCTCCAAAACAACTCTGCGACAGATTTCAGCAGTAAATAAAGAAAATACCCAAATAAGACCGAGATGAAAATGGAAAATGGGATTGTCTTCGGATGAAATGTTCTTTCGTAAAAGTCTTAAGTACTCGAAAAGAATTGGACAAAGGCCAGAAAGTTGAGAAGATACATTCCATTGTCATATATGTTTCGTTAAAACAGTCTGTGTCGAATGGCGAGCAACGACCCTCACTTTGGCGCCTTTAGGGTTACAAGAAAAATTGAAATTGAGACTGTCATTACTTTACTTATTTGAATATGCATGGAATATCGGAGTTTCCACAACTCAAGGCGTAATTTGTCAGTTTCTTAGAGTTTGTTCGAACTAGGTCAGTGTTAGACAAATGATGTTGAGACGACCTTCAAACCTTGCAGTTCCAGAGGTTTTACAAACTTTTCGACTTCTAACTCTTATTAAGATAAATGCTTCTAAAATAAACGCCATTTGGAAAATGGTAAGTATCATTCAGATAAAATATATTATGATTCTTTGAGCTTTACTTTCCCTACAATCAATAAGCAAAATCAAATTCTTGCAAAAGACAAGGAAAAACTCGAATAACGCAATTCAGCATAAGTTTATAAAAGAAAGCAGCATACAGCTGTTTCCAGGATACACTGGATCCCCTTCTTCAGTACAAAATAGACCAAAAAGACGGAATGGGTCCAAGGCGCTTGCGTTTTGGGGTGCTTATGAAATGTCCACCTGAAAGCAGAATGAAGCCAACCAGAAAGCAGAATGAAGAATAGTCCGGCCAACAGGGCCTGATTAACCAACCCATTAAGGGGAAGCACAACCCCATTTGGGGGCCCCATTTTGATTTTGTGAGCATGGCCCAAGAAACTCCCCATGCACTCATCAGTACTCGAAAAATTCTATTACCAAATTGCCCTGGTCATCTAACAGTTCTCATCAACAAACTTATTTTTCCAAAATTCCTGAATAGTCTATTTTATTATTTAATCACAGGTGTCTCAATGTTTACCTTTGCAATGAGTTCTAACTTAAATATTAATTGCTATGCTACCTTTTCCCGTTAACGGTTTAACCTTTTGCATTACGGGTGGGACAGCGTCCATCCCAAACGAAGAACCTCCCAAAGAGGCAGGTATTTGACATACCCTATCCCAAACAGTTCGATCCTCCTTTGCAGGCAGGCATTGGCGTGGACGTGGACGTCAATGCCTGCAAAGAGGATCGAACTGTTTGGGATAGGGTATGTCAAATACCTGTCTTTTTGAGAAGTTCTTCGTTTAGGATGGACGATGTCCTACTCGTAAGTAAAAGGTTAATATTTAAAAAAAAAAAAAAAAGCAATACAAATTTGGGCTCAGACAACCAAAATAGTTTTGCGTTTGCCTGTATGGGCAAGATACTATTTAACTGTTTGACAAATAACTTACATTCATAAAAAATTGTAAATCGGGATGCAATTTGGGGCCCCCCTTTGAATCTTTTGAAGAAAAGCATGTTACTGTGCCTTTTCGGTAAGCAGAAACTTTTCGGTAAGCATCTGAAAAACAAAACTTACACAAAAGATTGGACTGCAGAATAAAGAACAGCCCAGCCAGTCTGAAAAAAGGAAATCTCTCGATCATCTTTATTTCGAGGTACTTCTCGAAGATTCGGGAAGTCGCCCAGTTGGCGATAAATCGCCAAATCTGGAAACTCTTCTTCGAAGTTCCGCAAGTGGCAATCCTAGAACGACATCATGGGAAAGAACGCTGTACAGGTGTTTTCTCCGTCTGGTCTTCGAAAGAGACGAAAGACTCTAGAAGAAAGGGAACATTACACGTTCCCAACAATATGAAAAAAAAATAATATGAGTCTGTGGGAAAAGTGTGCTGCCTTCATCAGATTTTAACGTTTCCTGCCATACATAGTAATATGTAAAAGGGAAATATTGGGATAGGGTCAAGAATGCGACTCTTGGATTGGATTTTGATGAATCTACACGTTTCCACTAACCTTGAAAGCGAATCGGCCATTGTTTCAGTGATATTTGTGTGTCTGAATGCGAGTCTATGGATAAGATACTTCTGCAACAAATTAAGCTGATCAAATTAAATTTGGTATGACGATTTTAATCATTAAAGTCTGAGCGTTTTAGATGTCCGGTGACCCTCACGTTTTCGACCATTTTTTTTAGATAATTAAGGGGGGGGGGGGAAGTGATTATATAAATATAAAATGTAAGATAAATCGATTATACTGCTGTTGTAAATAATTTGAAATGAAAATGTTCAATTAGTAACAACATAAACCTGTTGGATAATATGTAACAACCGGTTTTGAAGGTAAAAATGTGTCTTCGTCAGGATAAATATGACTGAAGTCATTGCACTAAAAGTAGGAAAATTTTGTCTTAATATAACTACTATCTAACATAATTATTGTGAAAAAATAATTATGTTGAACATCGTTAAGGAATTAGCCATTTTATATGTAATTCTCTTTTTATGTATAGGCGAAAGATATCATTTACATAACGTTGGCATGCGCCGTTCTACAGATATTGCAAGTTTTTGATCAGGGGGTATGGTACCCAAAAAATCCAGAAAAATCTCAATTTCTTTTTCGTGTAAAAAAAAATTCATAATTTTCTGATTAATGACACCAAATTCATCTTGCTACGTTAAATAGAACCGATTATATTGCAATGTTAAAAATCTGATGTGGGCAGCACATGACTTTCCCTGCAGACTTCTATTCACGTTCTCTTTATTTTATTAAATTTATTTCACTTTTAATTCAATTTTGGTTCTCATTCGGTAACCGGACTTATTTTCAAAGGTGGTGTATGGAAAATACGAAAAACTAAAATATCTCGAGAACGGCTAGTCCTAGTGTAATGGGGCTGGTCTTATTCTTTTCGTCGTTAAAAATTACGTATAAAACAAGTATTTAATGGATATATTTCAGCATACGTAGTTTTTATTTCAGATTTTGTCGTTTTTGCGGGCCATTTTGCAAAAAAAGGCAGGTTATTTTCTTCCGAATCGTACCAAAATCTAATAAGCACCAGGGTAACCCACAAGCGACTTATCTACCAAATTTTGTGAGATTCGGTCCATTAGATTTTCAGCTGGAGTGGATACAAGCTTTTGCGGGCCATTTCGCAAAAAAAAAGACGGGTTCTTTTATCCCGAATCGTACCCAAAACTAATCAGCACCAGATTCGCCCACAAGTGACTTGCCTACGAAATTTTATGAAATTCGGTCAGTTAGTTTTTTAGTTAAAGTGGATACAATATCTGCACAGACAGACACACAGACACACAGACACACACACAGACGTCACGCTAAAAATAGTTTATTCGTATTCTAGAGGTCTCGAAACGTGTAGATCCGTCGAAAACTCGAGTTGCGATTTTCGACATGATTCCAATACTTTCCCTATACATTACAATGTATTGCAGGGAAAGTAAAAATTGAACTATTGAAGTTGTCACCAACCACTTTAAACTTTTTTGCCTTTTTTCTCAAAGACGCGATTTTCGACATTTTTATAAATTCAAATTGATATAAGAGATTCGAGAACAGATATTCTTAAACTTCTTTTTAGAAGTAATAAATTTAATATTTTAACAGAATATTTTGATTAAGAATGTCCTTTAGTATACTGTAGGAATAGGAATTCGCACATAGTTGTGCATTTTAAGTTTCTTTATATTATATACTCCGTACGAAGAACAGGTATGGTGCTAATAAATAAATAAACTGTTTTGAAAATACGTTAGATCGCGTTTATTTTTGTTTACGATGATACGTGATTTTGCATATATACCCCGCAAGCCTCTAATTCAAACCTGACTCGTAGTTCAAAAGAAGCTGAAGACCACTGGACTAGCCGTTTTCGAATGATACAGCTGAAAGAATGTCTGAACAAGAAATTCCGCGATTTATAATTTTTTCGAATAAAATTCCAAGATGTTAGATTGTTCTCATTACTTATAGGTCAAGTCCCACCGTGTATGCAAAGTTTAAAGTTTCTATTTTCAGAAGATTTAGCTGTGTAAATCATCCTGTATTCAGTCAGTCAGTCTCACTCAGCAGTGTGATATAAATAATTCCCACAAAGCGACAGGGATTAATAAAAATATTAAATTTTAATTTCTTTAATAATCCTAGATTAATTCAGTTATTGAATTTTCGACGACTTGGTTGCATTTGTCCAAAGTCTTTGAATTGGCGATATTGTATTCAATTTGTCGCCACATTTGTTACCAATCGCGATAGGCAGGGATCGTTGCTTTTTCTTATATGTAGAAAACCCAGACCACACGACCAACCCAAAGGCTAATGGTAGCTTTCTGTGTGGCCGGACTTTTTCTTATATGTGTAATACTGAAGGAAAAACAAATTTACTTTAAAGTTATTTTAACTATTCCTTTAAATATTCTCGCAAGTAAATAATAGAATGATTTTTTCGAAGAAAAGTTTTCTAACTTTAGAGAAAAATAATCTGAATAATATACTTATTTATTTCACTTTTTATGCAGCTAAACTAGGATTCCCCTGGGAAAAGTCTAATTATTAAAGTGTGAAGCTTAAATCTTCAACAAAGAGAAAAATACCTTTTTTTAGTGAGAGAACTTTTCAACACCTTTATAGTGTCTTTAAAAGAAAAGAGAACCCTATCTTTCAATTAATTTGTGTTTTTGTACATTTCTTCTTCAAGAGGCGCTAGCTATATATATATATATATATTATTTTCTAACTTTAAGAGTTTTAAACTTCTGTATTTGCAGCATATTTTGTGTTAGTCCTCCACAATGATTATTTCTATATTTGGAAGATGCTTCATTTTCGTTGAAAGGACTTAATCACTCGAAAAGTTTATTTTATTCTTCATTCCAGTGAAACAATTTTTTCAAAGCAGTCAAATCATGAAATTTGAATATTCTATAAATAACAATATGGTATGAAATTAATCTCTAAATAGCAACACCTTCTCGAAACGCGGCGGTTTAATGAAAATAGTATTTATTGAAGACAAGATGGAAATTAACGTATCAATTGCAACACCTCTCTTATTTAGGCAATATTTCCTGTCCATCAAGTTATTTAAACAGTTATAAGCATAAAATAGTCTTATAATAGTTTTTATAATAGTCTATCTATTCATACAATGCTTACTCACTTTATAATGAAAGCTTTTTTTTCTTGCTGTTTATTTTTAAGCAGATTTATTTTGAATTATTCTGCACGCTCCATTTATAATTTTGAAGAAAATTTCAACGTAGTTTTATTTTGTCAATACCATACCTCATACAGTGTAGAGAAAGTCGGTTCAGGACTACCATTAACTTGTATCACTTAGAAAAATGGATATGCATTTCATAATGGAATACTAGCACATTTTTCAAAAAGTGTAGTGTGAGTCGGTTCTTGATCATTATTAAATCATACTACTTGTGGGACATTGCGATACACCCCATAAGAAGGATCCTAGCTCAATTTATAAAAAACAAGAAATATCAATCATGCATAAAGCATTGATGAAACACTTTCCAACTAAAATGCAACTTTATTTAAACATCTCTAAAATGCGATATATTCAGAGCAGATATATTTTAAATTATCACAGTACTACAATAATTTATTATATTTGAAAACTTAAAACTTCATCGAAAAAAAACTTTATTCAAATGACGTCATCGAAATATTAATCGTCTGGTTCTCTGCGTAAAAACAGTGAATATTTCATTCATATACTTTTGTTCCAGATTCCAGAGTTAAATAATTTCGCCTGAAAAAAAAATCAGCAATTCTTATACAACTCATCTTACAATCACTTGTTTACATTCTTCATCCATTAAAATTAGATTTCGTTGCAGAAATAATCAAAGTTGGATCATCATTTAAACTCAATATTGTAATTGCGTTGACACAGAATAAAGATGCAGAAAAAATACGCAAACATAAAACGGTTTTAGGACGGATGCAACACTAAATATACATTTAAAAGAACTTTAAAAATCACGATTTTCGCACTGGGAAAAAAAGTGAATGCCATATTTTATTTTGAAGTGAATCATGTGATCGTTTCATATAATATAAGTGTAATTATTATTTTTATTTTCATTTAGAAACATATTTTGCTGAAATTTGTTTTATATATTTTATGGAATAATTTGAATATTTCTAAAAATTTTCGAAGCAATTCGTGAATTTTAACTTTGTTTAAAAAATGTTAGAAAAATGATGTCCCATAAGGTTCAATGTATTTCACTTTTCAACTCAAGTTCAATCCAAAATTAATTAGGTGATATTACTCATTTATATTCCCATATGTCCCACAGACCATCTCAACAACTTACTAAAATTTCATTTTGATAAAGTCATTTTTACTGCAATTATCGTGCAAACGAACAGACAGACAGAATGAACGAAGTCCTAAACACTTTTCAACTATGTGGTAAAGTGTTAAACAAGAAAGATCAATCATACATAAAGCATGGATTATCAAACACTTTTCAACTGCAACGCAATTTTTTAAACATCTCTAAAATGCGATACATTCAGCAGGAATATTTTTAAAAGTATCACAATACTACAATAATTTATTATATTTTAAAACGTAAAGCTTCATCGAAAAAAATGAACTTTATTCAAATGACGTCATCGAAATATAAATCTGGCTCTCTATGTAAAAGCAGTAAATATTTCATTCATACATTTTTATTTCATTTATCACAGTACTACAATAATTTATTTTACTTAAAAACTTAAAACCATAGTGGTAAATGTAATTTAACTTTATGCGTTAAACTTATCGAAAATGTCTGGTATAAAATCGTCTGTGAAATCAAAGAAGGTTTCATTCATATCAGCGATATTACACACTTCAGAACTAAATAATTTTGCCTTAAAGAAATTCAGCAAGTCTTATACAACTCATCCTACATCTTAATGTTGTTTGCATTCTCCATAAGTGAAAATTAGATTTCGTTGTAGAAATAATCAAAGTTTGATGATCATTGAAACTCACAAATATTGTAATTGCGTTGTCGCAGTGTATAGATTCACAGAAGAAAATAAAACATAAAGCGGTTTTAGGACGGATGTTATATTAAATATAAATTAAAAAGAACTTTAAAAATCACGATTTTGACACTAGACGGATGCCCTATTTTATTTTGAAGTGGGTCACGAGATCTTTTCATACAATATGGGTGTAATTATTATTTTAATTTTTATTAAAAAAACTACCAAATATATTTTGCTGAAATTTGTTTTATATTTTTTATGGGATAATTTGTATATTTCCAAAAACTTTCGAAGCAATTTGTGAATTTTGAATTCGCTTAAAATTTTTTTGAAAAATCAGGTCCCACAGGGTTCAATATATTCCATTTTTTCAACCCAGGTTCAATCCAAAACTAATTGAGTGATATTATTCATTTATATTCCCATATGTCCCACAGATCGTCTGATCAGCATACTAAAATTTCATTTTGATAAAGTCATTTTTACGGCAGTTATCGTGCTAATGGACAGACAGACAGAATGAACAAAGTCATAAACACTTTTCAACTTTGTTGTAAAGTGTTAAAAAGGGGAGAGGTCGGAAAAGTGGATTCATGGCCACCATCAGTTTCAACTCGCTTCTAAAGTCTATTTATGACCACTATTGAATATACATATAATAGATATAAAATAAAAATATCTACTTAGAAACAGCTGTAATGAAAGCAATTAAGGCAGGTAATATTTAAACCGTATATGTATATGTGTTAAATTGAAAATATGTTTGTTTCGTTATACAATTCCGTTCTATTTCCGTCGCATTTCTTTCATGATTTGCCCCGTATTCCGCGCCTTAAGATATTTCACATCTAAAACTAGAACTACAGAATGTTTCGTAATCTACATAATTACATCGCAAATTATTTAAAATACAATATCTTTAGATAGTTTTACTTTTCGTATAATACATAGCAATAATGAAATAATTCCTGTGTCAGAACGCCCAAGCAAGATTCTTCGTCAAGCTAGAAAGACACAAATATTAAGTTAAGTATAGAAATACCAAATGTAATAATACCCCCCTGAGAATGAGAAACAACAGGTGATACCTCTTGGTCAATAAAATAAATGCTGAAAACAAAATTTACGAAAATGTGTACTTAGAAAAACTGATAACTTCGGTAACATCAATTTCTATTCTGAGATTGTTGTTCATCATTTCAATGAGCACTTTTTCGGTCTTAGCACTTTTTATAAGATTTATAATTTTACAATTTTTATTATTCTTAAAGAAAGAATTTGCATCGAATATATTCCATAAATGACAATCGTATAGTGGTTAATTAATCAGCGTTGCAGTTGCAGGTGTTGAGCTTTTTGAAGAGGTGCTATTTTCTGGAAGTACTGGGGGAGTGTGCGACGGGGTGCATTACGTCACGCACTTCTACGAAAGACACCCCCGTTTATTCCCTCGGCCTTGAAAAATTATTTTGGGCTTGATGGCATAGCGCAGGATCAGCAATCTAAAGGTTCCGAGTTCGAACCTATCCCCCCACCATCGGGCGGATAGGTTCGAACTGGTACTGTGGCACCCCCACAGTACCAGTGCTCTTTAAAGATCAGGCTGGTGAAAAAGTCACTGAAGGAGTTGTTCTCAGAGATTTTGGGTAAGTGCACTTAAAGCTTTATTTCTTTTACATGGGTATCCCAATTTGTCTGCCATTCCTTAATAATGTTGCAGAGCTTACGATTTCGTCCCAGTAGCTCAACGGTAGAGCGTCGACAGGCAAGTTCGGAGATCTAGGGTCTGATTCCCGGTTGGGGCAGCAAGGCTCTGGTCATGGTGTCCGAATCGGCATGGTGTCCGAAAAAATTAATCTTGTAGGTTAGTGCAAAGATGTCGAAGGTCTGAAAGTGACCCTAGTACGACTAGTCGGATTCTGTGGACCTTGGAAGATTGGGCGCCGATTTCAAATTGAGAGGATAACGACCACGCAGCATAATAACCTGGGTAAAAATAGTAGCAAGAGGCCAACCTGAGGTAAAAAAAATCGGATGTGAGCAACACATGACTTTCCTTATATAATGTAATGAATTTACTACTTTTACAGTAAAAAATAGGTTTTTCTTATAGTAGATACTAATATTCTTTCCAAGATATTGAATTCTCAACAATTAGTCGTCATTTTCATTGATTTAGCATCATTTTTATCCATTTGGCGAGATTTTCATTAATTTGGCAACATTTCAAAAAAGTCGCCAAGTTGGCGACATTCCGCCAAATTCGTCGCCAAAAACTCGCCAAGCGTTATGCACTAAGAAAAAAGTTATTCCTACAGCAGATAAATGACTATTGGCGTTCAAATACAAAAGTATTATTCAAAGTATATTTTTTCATGAATGGAACGAGCTAGATCCACGAGAATGATGTCACTCAATTTATCGCATGGTATTACATATGAAAAGTGAACATGTTTCTCAATAGGAATTTTTTTTTTATGTGACTTTTTCATAATTTTTTTGAAAAATGTACAATATCTCGAGAACGGTTCATGTTAGCGTTCTAAAATTTATGCAAAATTATGAAAAATTACATAAGAAATGTCTATTTGCGTAACTTTATTAGCGGTTTTGATTTTTTGACGATTTTTTCAAAATTTCATTCGAAAATTTAGGGGGGTTCTGAACATTCGATTACGTATAAAAACAATAGGCTTCCAGTGTTTACGGATTGTGATTTTTGTACCAAATTTGGTTCGAATCGGTCCATTCGTTCGTCAGTTATCGTCTCCACAGACTCACTGACACACACACACACACACACACAGACACACTTACACACACACACAGACATAAGTTCAAAAATGTTTGATTCGTGATCAGGGATGCTTGAAACGTGCTCTCCCGTCGAAAACTCGAATTCGAATTTTCGACCCCACAATACTTTCCTTATACATTATGTATATAAGGAAAGTAATAGAAAAGGGTAGTCAGTCAGATTGTCAGTTGCCCGCCAATCTGACATTAGAGGCTGGAGAGTGCAGAGTATATTTCAACGATAGGAGCTTGCAATATGTATACACACACACACACATATATATATAATTGAAGAATTTTAATTGTATTATATATACCTGAGATTGATCATTTATTGAAATGTTCTGTAGAGCAAAAATGCAAAAAAGATGTCTGAAGTGATTATTTGAAATCGATAGTGACTATACGACAAACTTGTGAAGATGATAAAGAGAACATTATAAATAAAACATTATAAATAAAACATTATAAATAAAACAGGTACTAAATTGGTATAAAATATCCCTTTTTCCCTGGAAGGAAGAGGGATATTTTATAATTAAGGAATTTAAGGAATTGAAAAAGAATGACATGTAGTAAAGATGGGTTAATATAATCCCTTAACTACACTCTTAGATTAAAATTTTTATTTTGTGTTATAAATCATATATGTAATATAGGTACTTAAGGCACTAATCACCTTGTTCCCTGCATAAACATACATGGTGTAAAGCAAGAATAGTGTATAAGATGAAAAGTTGCAAAACAGAAAACATGTTTTTGCAAGTGGAGATATGCCTTTCTGGCTCCCCAAATTTTTTTTTCGAATATGAATAAATTGAAAAAAGTGAAAAGCATTTCCGAAACCATGTACGTTATCAAGGGCCATACCTGGTTCGCTAATACTGATTCTACGTTTCTGTGTACATTACTGTAAATTGTATTATAGAAATAATGCATATGGCCCGACGTAGTAGAAAATAGACAAGAAAGATCAATCATGCTTAAAGCATTGATTATGAAACACTTTCCAACTTCAATGCAATTTTATTTAAACATGTCTAAAATGCAATACATTCCTCGGTAATATTTTAAAACTTATCACAATACTACATTAATTTATTATATTTGAAACCTTAAACCTTCATCGAAAAAAATTAACTTCATTCAAATGACGGCATTAAAATATAAATTGCCTGGTTTAAACATCTCTAAAATGTGATACATTCCTCGGTAATAATTTTAGAATTATCATAATACTACGATAATTTATTATATTTGAAAACTTCATCGAAAACAACTGAAATCCATTCAAATGACGTCATAGAAAAAATAACACGCCTGGCTCTCTCTATAAAAGCAACATTTCATTCATAAATAATTCCCCCATTCATGTCATTCATCACAATACTATAATAATTTATATCATTTAAAAATTAAGACCATGGAGCTACAAGTAAGTAAAACTCTATGCGTAAAACTTCATCGAAAATTATCGTCCTTCTCTTTCTAAAATCAATGAATATTTCATTCATATCAGCCATGCAGACTCCATGGACTAAATGATTTTGTGTTAAAGAATTACAGCGATTCTAATACAACTCATTCTACATATTTTGCTGTTTACATTTTACATAGGTGAAAAATAGGCTTAATAGTAGAAATAATCAAATTTGTATGAGCATTTAAACTGAAATATATTGTCATTGCGTTGTTAAAGTATGTAGATGCACAGAATTTAGGCCAAAATAAAGTAGTTTTAGGATGGATACAACACTCAATATGAATTAGAAAGAACTTTAAAAATCACGATTTTGAGACAAGATGGATACCATATATCATTTTGAAGTGGGTCATGTGATCGTTTCATATCATGGACACGTGATCGCTTCATATAAGAGGTGTTATTATTATTTTAATTTTTATTTAAAAAACTACTGAATATATTTCGCTGAATTCTTTTTTATATATTTTATGAAACAATTTGAATATTGCCTAAAATTTTCGAAGCAATTTGTGAATTTTAAATCCGCTTAAAAAATGCTTGAAAAATTAGGTCCCATAGGTCTCAATGTATTCCATTTTTTCAACCCGGGTTCAATCCAAAACTAATTGAGTGATATTATTCATTTATATTCCCATAGGTCCTATAGACCGTCTGAACAACATACTAAAATTTCATTTTGATTAAGTCATTTTTACGGCAGTTATCGTGCTAACGGACAGACAGACAGACAGACAGACAGACAGACAGACAGAATGAACAAAGTCATAAACACTTTTCAACTTTGTTGTAAAGTGTTAAAAATGGAAATGGATCATATATAAATATAAAAATAATCAAATAATATAAGTAATATATATATGTATATATATATATATATAATTGAAGATTTTTATTATTACTTGTAATATATAGATACCCGAGAAATACCAAAGAAAATTGCTTGTAAACTGTAGGTAAAGGTAAAAAAATTGCAAATCAGAAGCCTAGTGTAGCACGATGAGCTATGCAAGAAGTTTGGAAATGGAATAAATGGAATCTAGTGAATACAAAAGGAATAAAATGAATAGGAAAAGCATAAATGAATATGAAAAGCATATTATATATATAAATATATATATATATATATATATATATATATATATATATATAAGAAAAATGTAATAATGATAATAATTCAAGTAATATTAACATCACCATAGAAGCAAAACCACGGCCATATTGCCGATAAGAGAAAAGAACAGTACCGGCCCAAATTCGATGATTAATCAGAATTAAATTCATCTTCAGGTCTGAGTATTTAATTCTAATTAACCCAAACAAATGCCTGTTTCAGATTGAGCAGTAGTACATTACTATAAATGCTCAAACTCAGACTACAGACATCATAAGATGAAAAAATGAAGATAAAAAATATTAAGGAAATTTGTATTACCATGTGGTATGAACCCTTCTTGTTTCACCACGTGTATACGCGATCAACCTCAGCAGAATGAATTATCTAGAAGCACCGGAATGAGCATGTCGAAATACAACCAGGGAGGCAGTACGAACGTTCACAGCAACACTCCTAGACCCGTCCAATGAGTCAGAGCAGGAGACAGGGCAATTACCCGTATAAGCAATTCAGAATATGAACATGAAGCAAAGATGAAAATCCTTACTAAACAAGTGATTTATAGAAGAAACGGATAAACTAGAATACCACTATACACCATTATAAGGGCTCTCAAATCGTAATTTCAAACTGGCTAAATTTACAATTTTTTAGGAAAAATAAAATTCAAAATATTAATATTAATGTATCTTATTTTCCGATTTTTTGATTTTTCTAATTTTTTTTTAATCTTGTTTTATTATTTTCCATTTTTAACACTTTACAACAAAGTTGAAAAGTGTTTATGACTTTGTTCATTCTGTCTGTCTGTCTGTCTGTCTGTCTGTCTGTCTGTCTGTCTGTCTGTCTGTCTGTCCGTTAGCACGATAACTGCCGTAAAAATGAGTTTATCAAAATGAAATTTTAGTATGTTGTTCAGACGGTCTGTAGGACCTATGGGAATATAAATAAATAATATCACCCAATTAGTTTTTTATTGAACCCGGGTTGAAAAAATGAAATACATTGAACCCTATGGGACCTAATTTTTCAAACATTTTTTAAGTAAATTTAAAATTCACGAATTGCTTCGAAATTTTTAGGAAATATTCACATTATCCCATAGAATATATATAAAAAAATTCAGTAAAATATGTTAAGTAGTTTTTTAATTAAAAAAATTATTTAATATAGGGAAAAAAACAAATTCAATTAAATTCTGACTTTGGGATATCTTCCAGAAAGAAAAGAGAGAGATATTATATAATAAATATCTCGCCATTTGTTTAAACGTTTTGCATATGGGAGTGGCTTCATATTTTAAAATAAATTTGGTAGATAACAATTTTTCATTTTTTTTAAATTTTATATAACTCTTCATGATAAATTTAATTGATGGCATTTTAAATGCACTTTCCTACGTCCTAGAGAGTTAAAATTTGGTACACAGCTTAAATTTGTTGAACATTTTATTCGACAAAAATTTGATGGATCTTTAAATATAGATCATACATTTTTTTCGAAATGGCCTGAAAATAATCCCCGTTCACTTCTATAAATCATTGGTGTAATATTGTTAAAAATTCTGATGTGGACAGCACATGTCTTTCTCTGCAGACTCATATTCGTTCTCTTTATTTATTCAATGATAATTTGAGTTTATCTGCACAACATAAGCATTTTAAATGACATTGAATTTACACGTTAAACTTAAATTTGGTTCTCATTTGATAGCTGGACTTATTGTCAAAGGTGGCGTAGCGAAAACGCGAAAAAACTAGAATATCTCAAGAACGGCTAGTCCTAGAGTAATGGGGTTAGTCTTATTCTTTTTGTTGTCAAAAATCACATATAAAATAGGAATTTAATTGATATAATTGAGTACACGTAGTCTTTTATTTTTATATATAACGATTTTTGCTGGCCATTTCGCAAAAATAGCCCGCTCCTTTTTCCCGAATCGTAGTAGAATAACCTACAAATGATTTATATACAAAATTTTGTTAAATTTGGTATATAAATCACTTGTAGGTTATTGAAATATTATACTCCAAATTTTGTTAAATTTGGTTCATTAGTTTTTAGCTAGAGTGGATAAAGGCAATTTCTGCGGCCATTTCGCAAAGAAGGCAGATTCTTTTATTACGAATCGTTCTATAATCTAATGAACATCAGGATTTCCCACAAAAAACATACCTACCAAATTGTATGAAATTCGGTCCATTAGTTTTTCAATTAGAGTGGATGTAATATCCACACAGACACACAGAAACATACACAGATACACCCTTACACACACTGACGTCTTCCTAAAAGTAGTTTTTTCGTGTTCTAGAAGTCCCAAAACGTGTAGATCCTTTGAAAATTCGAGTTCCGATCTTCGGCACGATTCCAATACTTTGAGTACATACACATACACATATATATTATCTGTGTATTATCTGTGTATCTAAATTCCGTGCCTATGCAATTACAATAGTTGTGATTTTAAATGATCCCTAAACTTTTATTATTTCTTCAAGGAAGCCTAATTTTAACATATGCAGAATGCAAATATCTCAAGCGATTGTAAGATGAATTACATAAGAATTGCTGAATTTTTTTCACACAAAATTATTTAGCTCTGGAGTCTGGAATACAAGTTATATGAATGAAATATTTATTGATTTTGCATAAAGAATCAGATGATTTATATTTCGATACAGTTTTAAATATTTAAGTATAATAAATTACTGTAGTACTGTGATAATGTAAAAGATATTACCACTGAATGAATCACATTTTAGAAATTTTTAAATGAAATTACATTTCAGTTGGAAAGTGTTTCATAATCAATGCTTATGCATGATTGATCTTTCTTGTTATTTATTTATATCATTAATAAATAATTATAATTATATATATATATATACTGTAAATATTGTAAATATTGTTGTATTTTTCTACGGAATTGTTGATCGAAATCGAAATTCGTTTAATTTTCAACAACACGTATTAAATTTTGAATTCTTACTGCAGAAATCTTATGCACCCAGGAAAGTAATAAGAAACGGAGAAAAGAAGAAGTTTTTTTTTTAACCATTCCTTAAATTATTCTGAGGAGTACGCACTGGAGTAAGTCTTGATGAAAGAGAAAAAGTTTCCTAATTTCAAAGAAACATAATCTGGAGATTTTGCTTATTTAGTTACTTCTGGGGCTCAACAAATATTTTTCTCGAGCAAAAAGTAATAATTTAAGTGGGAAGTTTAAATCCCGTGGCAGAAAAAGACTTTATTTCTTGAAATTATAGAAGTCTCTCTTTAGCACCTCCTTAACGTCTTTTAAAATAAAAAGGAAAGGTTTCTATTTAAATTTAGTTTTTTTTTTTTTATCTGGTAATCTTTGGGCCAGAAACTAGTTATAATTTTACCATTTTCTCACTTTAAGCTTTTAAAACTTTGTTCCTATTTTGGAATGATTTTGCAACCTCTCATTTTGAGAAGTTTTTTGCTCGAAAAAAAAGCTCATTATTTTAAGGCATTAACCATTTTTCTTTTATCATATTATTGTATAGAGAAAGTGATGTTTTCACAAAATATGAAGATGAGTACGTTTCAAGACATCCTTAATCAACGTCAAACACTTTTGGAAATTTGGCCGTCTGTGCGTGTGTTTGTGTGCGTGCGTCTGTTTCTGTGCGTGCTTGTGTTTGTGCGTGTGCGTGTGTTTGTGCGTGTGTTTGTGCGTGTGCGTGCGTGCGTGTGTTTGTGTGTGTGTGCTTGTATTTATGTGTGTGCGTGTGTTTGTGTGTGTTTGTGTGTTTGTGTGTTGAAGACCCAGACCGTCCGACTCATCCTGAGGACTTGAGCAACAAATTGGACGACCGGGTGTGTTTGTGTGTGTGCGTGTGTGCGTGTGTTCGTGTATGTGCGTCTGTTTGTGTGCGAGCGTGTGTGTTAGAGATGAGTTCGGGCTCAATTTAGCTCACCCGAGCCCGAACTGCTCAACGTAAAATAGAGCCCAAATACGCCCGAGCACAAAATATGTTTTTAACTTTCTCACCTTATTGTTACTCCTCCCCCACTGGGTTCCGGTCTAAATTGGGTGGCACTTCCCGACCGTCCAAACAGTTACCTTACACCTTTCTGGTAGGTCGGACGGTCTGGGTTTCAACAACAACAACCTTATTGTTACTAATTTTTCAAAAATGTCCATTTGCGAAAATGGACGATTAAGTTTAGATATCAAGCACAAAAAAATGCATAAACAATCACTTTGAGTGCTGAAGCTTAGGAATAATATGAATTAAAGCTAGTAAAAATAGAGTCTCATGAAAACCATATAATGACATTAAACTAATGACTTACCAATATGGTTGCTCGTAGTAGCAAAATTGATATTGGCCTTTTATTTTCTCCACTCAGTATTTCGGTAGATATAGTGTAAATGAGATTTAAATATTTATGACAATAAAAATGAAACATTTTAATTCTTAACCCATTCTTTTGATATACACTGCTCACAACTGAAATCGCAACACCGTGAAGAAATTCCTGTATCCTTATGAAATTTACAGAATATAATTGTAACATGGAGATGTGCAAATGATAAAAAAATCATACCTGGAAAATGAAAGCATGGAAAATGAAAGTATGGAACTTTATTGACATTACATCAATATGGAATAAGCCCACCGCGACTGCTATGCAGGATTGAATATGACGAGGCATTCCGTCAATAAGATGGTCAATGGTGTGCTGAGGGATGGCATTCCACACAGCATGCAATTGGGCTTATAACTGAACATGATTTGCTGGAATTGGGAGTTTCCTTATTCGGCGACCCATGATGTTCCAGATATGCTCAATTGGCGACAAATCTGGAGAATACACTGGCCAAGGCAGGATATCAAAACCTTGTAGACTATTCATAGTTCTCAATGCAGTATGTGGTCTGGTATTATCCTGCTGAAAAAGCAGTCCAGACCTGGTTGACAGATATGAGTGTATTACAGGTCTCACAATGTCAGAGACGTATCGCTGTGCCGTGATACTGCCAGAAACGTGGACCAAAGGTTACGTTCGTCCACTAAATGTTATACCATCCCAAACCATGATACCACTTAGGTGGGGGGGGGGGGGGGCTGTGTGGCGACTGATAGAAAAGGCTTCCTGGTGGCATTGTTGAAAGCGCCGTCATACGCGAGTACGGCCATCTGGCATGCCAAAACAGAATTGTGATTCATCCGTGGACAGAATGTTTCGCCTTTCTGTTGACCCATTGCGTCTCATTTGACACCACTGGAGGCGACATAACCGGTGAAGACGTCGAAACAGTAGATGTCGAAAAGACCGTATAACTCGGAGTACTGCGTCATGCAAACGGTTTCGAATTGTTTGAATCGAAACCATGCTACCTGTAGTGTGGGATAAATGTCGTTATAACACGGTTGCTGTGGTAAACGGCTCCCGCGCAACGCTTCTCAGAAGCATACGATCTTCACGTGGTGTGGTACATCTGGAAGCTTCACTATCTGATCTTCGTGTCTTTTTTTGTCTCTCACGAGCCGTAACACATACCGTTTAACTGGCCTAACATCACGACCCAATAGTTCAGCGATCCTTCGAAGACCCATTCCACCCTCGCGTAAAACAATGATTTGTTGCCGTTCCGTTGCCGACAACTGAACGAATGCGGTGCGTCGACTTACTCTTGATATACTGTGATGATTTCTACAACCTGAAATCAATGACGCTACAATTTATCTGTGATATCGCTCTTCCTTGACCTGACGCTTTTATGTTGCTCGACAAGGTGTTACGTCACTATGCGTAACGAAACTGTGATCATTTTCATATCTCGCCTTGCTGTTTCCATTGCCTGATTTGCATAACAACTTGCCTACAACTTTATGCGTTGCGATTTCAGTTGTGAGCAGTGTATTACCATTCCTTGATTGTTCTATACATATAAGATATCCCTATTTATCAATATGTCTATTGGAGAAGCAAGGACGTATCTAGAAATTTCATTTTGGGGGCGTGGGGTGGGGATTCAATGTATAGTGAACTTTCAATCCAAAAACAAAAAAGTTTGAAGAGAACTAACTAAACTTGACTGAATTGATACTGGATCACAACTGAACGAAAAAACACGAGAACACAGGCAAGGGCGCATCCCGAAATTTCATTTCGGGGGAGGGGGGGGGGGTCCGTACCCACCGGACCCTCTCTATGAATACGTCATTGTGGAGAGGTCAATAATACACAACAATGTCACATTTTACCACACAACACTTCCTAGCATAGAATGATTTAAGATAGGCACCTGTTAGCAGTAAGTGCTTAATAATAAAATAAAATGCGTGATTATCTTCTAATCATTAACTATTTAAAAATATGTCTATTAAATAAGAAAAATAGTTTGGAGCCCGAATTGCGCTTAGTACCGTAGTACCCGTTTCATCTTTAGTGTGTGTGTGTGTGTGTGTGTGGACACGATAACTTGAACACAAGTGCAGCTACTGCTATCTGATTTTGCGTCTAGGTAGATAATGTATTTGAGTTCATTGCGTTATCCTTTTCTAAACATTTACTAAAGGATTCAAATTATTTTTTGATATACGTAGTATATTCATATTATGCATAGTATAATGTATAAGGAAAATATTGTGACAAGGTCGAAAATTCGATTTTTCTACGAAAGAGAACGTTTCAAGCATGTCTGAACACGACGTTTTTGAGGTGCTGTGTGTGTGTGTGTGTGTGTGTTTAAGTACGTATGTGTGTGAGTATGTGTGTGTGAGTATATGTGTATGAGTATGTGTGTGTGAGTATATGTGTATGAGTATGTGTGAGTAAATGAGTACGTCTCAGTCTGTGGAGACGATATCTCACGAACGAATGGAGTGATTCGAATGAAATTTCGTAGAAAAATCTGATAATAGCTCTGTCGGACCGACTCTGTCGGTTTGCAACGCGACTTTGTGACGCCGCCACGGAATTTGATACGCGACGATACTAACATAACAATACTAAAAAATCTGATATGGGCAGCACATGATTTTCCCTGCAGACTCATATTCAAGTTCTCTTTATTTCTTCAATAATTCGTTAAACTGCGTTTAATTGCACAAAATAACACCCAACATTATTTTATATTACATTGAATTTGCACTTTTATTTCCATTTTCGTTTTCATTGGGTAACTGAACCTATTTTCAAAAGTGATTGGCGAACATGGGAAAAAAATATATTTTCTCGAGAACCCAGTCCTAGAGTAATGAGGCTAATCTTATGTCTTATTCTTTCTTCGTCAAAAATTACGTATAAAACAAGCATTAAATGGATATATTTGAGCATACGTAATCTTTTATTTTAAATTTTGACTTTTTTTGTAGGGCCATTTCGCAAAAAAGGCAGGTTATTTTTTCCGAATTGTACCAAAATTTGATCAGTACCAGAGGAACCCACAAGTGACTTATCTATCAAATTTTGTAAAATTTAATTTATTAGTTTTCCAGCTAGAATGGTTACAAGCAATTTTTATGGGCCATTTCGCAAAACAAGCGAGTTCTTTTATCCCGAATCGTACCAAAAACTAATCAGCACCAGGGTCATACACAAGTGATTAGTTAGTCTATTCAATTATAATAAATATATCAAGATTTACGCACTATTGCATTAAAATAAATTATATAAATAAGCATCAAAAGTATCTTGACTTCTTGTTTTGTAGCCTGACTTGGAGTAACTGTAAAATATAGCGTTACATCAGACCATTTGACGGGTATCAGAACAGGCGATCGAGAAAAACTTTGTATTGGAATAATATAAGGATCGTCAGATAAACCCGTAATAATTAATTTTTCTCTACACCTCTGTTGGCTTTCTAAAGGCAATTTATCGACGTAATCAGATAATTTCATATTGTAAACCTATCTATATTAAGAAAAAATCACTACACTATGTTAACAACTAACACTTTAACATTGAAAGAGTACAGTGATGGCGGACGGCGTCTACAAAGGGTATGGCGGTGAATGTGACGTCGGTGTAACTCATCTATACGAATACAAATTCCTTCTGTCTAACGTTTGCCTCTTTTATAATCCTGGCCAGTCGTGAGTACGTGATTCTCGAAATCAGAGTTGAGGAGTTTAGTACATAATTAACATAATAAAAAGTAAAATTAGTATACAATAATAATGAATAATAGAATTCTCACAATATATATTACAAAATAAATAAATACATATTAAGTCCAGTCCCATTGCCATAGGATGAACCGTTCTTGAATATTTAAATTTTTTGGCATTTTTTTTTAACGCCGCTATTTGGAAATACGTCCCAAATGACAAATGAAAACGAAAATTAAATTGAAACTGGCGATTCGGTGCAAATTGAAATACGCATCGATGTTATTTAATTAAAATTTGATTATATTAACATTTGGGGGCCCAGAGCCGCGGCCCCGAAGGTCCGTGCGTTAATCAGGCCCTGTAAGGAGAGTATTGTGGATGGGTCAAACATTCGAATTTGAGTTTTTGACGGAAGAACAAGTTTGAAGCATACCTGAACTCATCTCGAACGTTTTTGAAGTGATGCCTGTGTAAGTATGTACATATGTATGTTTGTGTGTGTGTGGGGGGGGGAGGGTGCTATATCTCGCGAATGCCCCCCCCGTCGAAATCCTCAAAAAGAAAAGAATTTTTTTTTTATTATATGAGGTATTTTGCATGTATAACCCATATTGTTTTTTGTATTAACAGCTCTTGTGATCCCCCCCCCCCCCCCACCACCACCACCAAAAATATTTTCTAAAAACGATCTTTTTCGATGGAACAACGTTTTCCAGAAACTGGAATCAAAAAGATGACACCCACCACTTTCACACTAGCTAGGGAGGGCTTCAAAGTAAACAGCAATTAGGACTCTGTGTGTTTGTCTCTCTCCTACGTGGGTTCCAGACGTACGCTTATAGTGTTTTCATTATTTTTCTTTCCCCCGTTTTTACATAGAATAGAGAATTTTTGGGTGTTCCGTTAGCTTTTTTGGAGCCTTCAAAGCTGTCATTAGCGTTTGTTCAAATTTCAAAGCTGCGTATGTATTTCCATTGCAATGATTTACAGGCATTTTTACTTTCCCTGCAATACATGGTAATGTATAGGGAAAGTATTGGAATCATGTCGAAAATCGCAACTCGAGTTTTCGACGGATCTATACGTTTCGAGACCTCTAGAATACGAAAAATCTATTTTTAGCGTGACTTCTCAGTGTGTGTGTGTGTGTCTGTCTGTTTGTCTGTGTGTCTCTCTGTGCAATGTATGTATCTACTCTAACTCAAAATCTAATGGACCGAATTTCATAAAATTTGGTAGGTAAGTCACTTGTGTGTGACCCTGGTGCTGATGACTTTTTGGTGCAACTTGGGATAAAACAACCCGCCCTTTTTGTTCGAAATGGCCCTCAAAAATTGCCTGCATCCACTCTAACTGAAAAACTAATTGATCAAATTTTACAAAATTTGGTAGATAAATCACTTGTGGGTCACCCTGGTGCTGATTCGACCTACTGTAACTCGACTAATCGACTAAATTGCACAAAATTGGGTAGATAAGTCACTTGTGGGCGACCCTGGTGCTGATTAGATTTTGGTATGATTTGGGATAAATGAACCTGCCCTTTTTTGCGAAATGGCCCGCAGAAATTGTATGTATCCACTTTAGCTGACAAACTAATTGATCAACTTACACAAAACTTGGTAGATAAGTCGCTCGCAGGATACTGCGATGCTGGCTTGATTTTGATACGATTTGTTAAAAAAGAATCTGCCTTTTTTTGAGAAATGACCCGAAAATCTAATATATTCGATCTAAAATAAAATACTACACGTGCAAGATAGTGAAACTCTGAAATAAATGACTAAAATTGATGAAATATGTTAATTAAGTACTTTTTCTACATGTAAAATGTGACAACTAAGCGAATAAATCTGACCTCATGATTGTAGAATAAACCGCTTTCGAGATATTGTAGTTTTTGGAATTTTAAGGACCTGAAGAATTTAAAGTGAATTAAGTTGTCAAACGGAACAAAGATGCAATAAAAAATACGAATTGGATACAATATCAGAAAATTATCCATATTATTTTCTGCAATTAAACTCAATTTAATACATAATGAAATAAAAATTACAAAATGAATTTGAATCTGCAGTGAAAGTCATGTGCTGCTCACATCAGATTTTTACATTCCCTATACGCGTAGTATAATGTATAAGGAGGCAGGGCCCGATCAAGTCAAAGTGGGGCCCGGAGCCTGGTGTTAATCTGGGGCCCCCGTGCACTCATGGTATACCAAACACATGCAAAACATCAACACATAACAAATCTGGGGATTCTCGCATCACAGCTCTGAAGGCCATTTGATATATGTAGAAAACTTCCAAACATTTTACTTCGAAGTAATATATTAAGACTTAAAAGGATGCGTAATACTAATATAATTTATAATTTGAAATAAAAACTAATATTACCAGTTTTAAATTAATTAAAATTATTTTTCCTTAAATTGTTTATCACATACAACATTTAGGGGGCTCCTTAAAATTTGGGGGCCCAGAGCCGGGACCCCGAAGGTCCGTGCATTAATCAGGCCCTGTAAAGAGAGTATTTGTGGTTGGGTCAAACATTCGAATTTGAGTTTCTGACGGAAGAACAAGTTTGAAGCATACCTGAACTCGTCTCGAACGTTTTTGAAGTGATGCCTGTGTATGTATGTACATATGTATGTTTGTTTGTTGGGGGGGGGGGGTGCTATATCTCGCGAATGAATGGCGTTCCAAACGAAATTTGGTACTATTATTACAATAGGTGAACACTAAAATCCTATTGATTTTAAACTCATCGAATGTTCGAAAGACCCTCGAATATGCGAATGAATTTTTGAAAAACAGGACTGTCAAAAATGATAACTAATCCTTTTAGGCATAATTTTTCATTAAAAAATGAATGACACGTTTTAGAACGCTAGCATGAACCGTTTTCGAAATATTGCACGATTTTCGAATAAATTTTTGGAAAAATCATTAAAAAACAAGAATTTTGAATACTGTTAAATAAAAAGTAATGTCACGCATACGTTTTCTTTAGAAAACGAATGTCACGATCTTTATTATGCTAGCATAACCCGTTTTCGAGATATTGTACGTTTTTTGAAATACATTTTTCGAAAGTTACAGAAAATTAAAAAAGTAGTAAGGGCTATCCAATAGGTTCACTTTCTATATGCAATATCACATGACAAATCTGTTTACATCATTCGCTTGGATCTAGTTCGTTCCATTTAGAGAAGTCACTTTTTGTAATAGTTTTGCATTTTGACGTCAAAGGAGTCGTCAATAGTTATTTATTTCGCGGGATGTTTGCGCAGTTCCGTGTGGAGACACAATCAACAATGCCGTTACGATGTTGCCGAAGACCTTATAAGCAATTAGACGAGTTCGAACGTGGTCGTATAGTCGGAATGCATGAAGCTGGCTGGTCATACCGAGCAATAGGCCGCCACCTGCACCGAACGGAAACTGCTGTACAAAGGTACTGGCAGCAATGATTGCTGCAAGGAACTCATCAGCAGAATGAAGGCTCTGGAAGGCCAAGGTGCACGAATGCGAGGCAAAATCGGATGATTGTGCGACAGGCTCGAACCGGCTCAACGGCATCATTGTCCGCCATCCAACATGCTACAGCCTCTTCCATAACACCTGTGGTACCTTCCACCACAGAATACTATATATTAGTCTGTGCCTTCCACCACAGAATACTATATATTAGTCTGTGCCTTCCACCACAGAATACTATATATTAGTCTGTGCCTTCCACCATCTCACGGCGCTTGGCTGAGGTGGGGTTACGCTCACAGACGCTCACAGAACGATATGATGAATACGGATGCAAATCCAAAATGGTAATATGCTCGTGATTGGTCAATACAAATGTCAATCATGCTGACTCCTCAATGTTTGGCGAAAAAGTAGGGCGCTGCTCTACAAGAAAAATGTTTGACCTCACACTTTGACAAACACGTCAAACACGTGTTCAGATGATCAAAAATCAGTGATCAAGCCTTTATGACAAACATTCACTGATCGTCTGTAGACACCTTTAAGACGTCTGCCCATAACCCCACAACATCGACAGAGTCGTTTGGAGTGGTGTCGTAGCCGAGCATCATGGGTGTCAGTAGACTGACATCGCATTGTGCTCATCGAGGAATCACGCTTGTCTTTCAGCAGATGACCATCGGGTACGTGTGTGGATGCGCCAGGGCCAGCGGTCTCCATCAGATTTTATTTTACACAGGCACACAGACATTAACGATGGTGTGGGGTGCTATCTCTTACGACAGGAAGTCGCTCCTAGTCATCCTGCGTACAACTTTAAGAGCTCAATGATATGTTGATGAAATCCTGCGACCGTGTGCGTTATCCTTCATGGCACGTCATTCTGGGGCCATTTTCCGACAAGATAATGCCACGCCACATACAGTTCACATATCTGTGGACTGTCTCCGTGCTGCTGATACTGTTCCTTGGCCAGCAAGGTCACCAGACATTTATCCAATCGGGCATGTATGGGACATGCTAGGCCGCCAGATTCGGGCACCCAGAAATGTAACAGATCTGGAGCAACAATTGAGGAATGACTGGCAGAATATATCGCAGGATGCGATTGGGAAACTTTATCACTCCTTACCTAGACGTATACAAGCATGCATTGTCGCCAAAGCTTTTTTTACCAATTACTGATTTGAAAATTCAATGTGCAATTGCTAATCATTGATGAGTCTTGAGGCCTTGATTTTGTAATCATTTCATTACTTGTGTATAAGGTGTATACATATTTAATTTCAATAAAAACGGTCACTTTCTTCATGGTGCTTCGTTTTTAACACAGTTGTCACTTCGTTTTTAACACAGTTGAACAAAGTCATAAACACTTTTCAACATAGTTGAAAAGTGTTTATGACTTTGTTCATTCTGTTGTCTGTCTGTCCATTAGCACGATAACTGCCGTAAAAATGACTTTATCAAAATGAAATTTTAGTATGTTTTTCAGACGGTCTGTGGGACCTATGGGAATATAAATAAATAATATCACCCAATTAGTTTTTTATTGAACCCTGGTTGAAACAATGCAATACATTGAACCCTATGGGACCTAATTTTTCAAACATTTTTTAAGCAAATTTTAAATTAACAAATTGCTTCAAAATTTTTAAGAATATTCATATTATCCCATAAAATATATAAAAAAAATTTCAGTAAAATATGTTAGGTAGTTTTTTAATTAAAATTATTTAATATAGGGAGAAAAACGAATTCAATTAAATTCTGACTTTTGCGATATCCTCCAGAAAGAAAAAATAGATATATTATATAATAAATATCTTTCCAAGAGTTTAATTATTTTGTATATGAGAGAGGCTTCACATTTTAAAATAAATTTGGTAAATAAAAATATTTCAATTTTTTTTTAAATTTTATATAACTCTTCATGATATACTTATTTGATGGCGTTTTTAATGCACTTTCCTACGTCCTAGAGAGTTAAAATTTGGTACACAGCTTAAATTTGTAGAACATTTTATTTTACAACAATTTGGTGGTTCTTTAAATATAGATCCTACATTTTTTTCGAAATGGCCTGCAAATAATCCCCGTTCACTGCTATAAATCATTGTTGTAATATTGTTAAAAATTCTGATGTGGACAGAACATGTCTTTCCCTGCAGACTCATATTCACGTTCTCTTTATTTCTTCAATAATAATTTGAGTTTATCTGCACAAAATAACAGTCATAAGTATTTTGAATGACATTGAATTTGCACGTTAAACTTAAATTTGGTTCTCATTTGATAGATGGACTTATTGTCAAAGGTGGCGTAGCGAAAAACGCAAAAAAAGCTAAAATATCTCAAGAACGGCTAGTCCTAGAGTAATGGGGTTAGTCTTATTCTTTTTGTTGTTAAAAATCAAGTATAAAATAGGAATTTATTTGATATAATTGATCACACGTAGTCTTTTATTTTTATATTTAACGATTTTTGCGGGCCATTTCGCAAAAACAGCCCGTTCCTTTTTCCCGAATCGTACTAGAATAACCTACAAGTGATTTATATAACAAATTTTGTTAAATTTGGTATATAACTCACTTGTGGGTTATTGAAATATTATACACCAAATTGTGTTAAATTTGGTCCATTAGTTTTTAGCTAGAGTGGATAAAGGAAATTTCTGCCGCCCATTTCGCAAAGAAGGCAGATTCTTTTATTACGAATCGTACTATAATCAAATGAACATCAGGGTTTCCCACAAAAAACTTACCTACCAAATTTTATTAAATTCGGTCCATTAGTTTTTCAGTTAGAGTGGATGCAATATCCTCACAGACACACAGAAACACACACAGATACACCCTTACACACACAGACGTCTTCCTAAAAATAGTTTTTTCGTGTTCTAGATGTCCCAAAACGTGTAGAACCTTCGAAAATTCGAGTTCCGATCTTCGACACGATTCCAATACTTTGAATACATACACATATATATTATCTGTGTATTATCTGTGTATCTAAATTCCGTGCCTACGTAATTACAATAGTTGTGATTTTAAATGATCCCTAAACTTTTATTATTTCTTCAACGAAGCCTAATTTTAACTTATGCAGAATACAAATATCTCAAGCGATTGTAAGGTGAGTTACATAAGAATTGCTGAATTTTTTTCACACAAAATTATTTAGCTCTGGAGTCTGGAATACAAGTTATATGAATGAAATATTCATTGATTTTGCATAGAGAATCAGATGATTTATATTTCGATACAGTTTTAAATATTTAAGTATAATAAATAACTGTAGAGTACTGTGATAATGTAGAAGATATCACCACTGAATGTATCACATTTTAGAGATTTTTAAATGAAATTGCATTTCAGTTGGAAAGTGTTTCATAATCAATGCTTATGCAAGATTGATCTTCTTCTTCTTTTTTCTTTTAAAGAGTGTATATTGTTTTTTTTTTTTGTTTGTTTTTTTCAATCTATATTTCCTGAAATTTGTTTTGAAAATTCTCAGGCATTAAATATGTTTGACCTGACTCGGAACGGCCTGAAACTTTCTAGAGAAAATCCTACTTCAACCCAGTCTGTGGGCCTGGTCCTAACCCGTGCAGGACCTCTATCTCTCGCATTTCAAACTCAATATTTTGTGAATTTGGTGGCAACTACATTAACTTGCATTAAATAGGATAATAAATAATAAAATATCCTTTTACATTCAATCCTTAAAAATTTAAATCTTTAAAGTCCAACGCAAACAGCTTACTGGGAAATCATTAATTAGAACTTTAACTAAACGAGGAGTTCAATTAATCACCCTAGAATAATTTTTAATTCTCTTCAAACTTTTAATAACGCAATTCGTTAACCTGGTGTTAATCCTTCTGCGTGTAATCAGCTTATGTTATTAAACCTTTTGCAAGACACTCGCTGGAAATCTGATAAAAGATTAAATTCTGCGAAAATTATGCAGCGGAGATGCAAAAGCAGCTGGCTGGTTGCAGATACAAAACGGAAAGTCTGTAATCCCGCCATTTTATTTTCAAAAATTGTTTTATGTGTTTGCAATCAATATTAATTTTCTGGAAGTATTCTTAGGAGGAGTATGCCTGTTATTGTGTTGTGTCTTGCAGTTACACATGTGCACAATAATGCCATTGCTAACAACAGTTTGTTTGTTTTTTAAACTCTTTTGAAAAGCATTTTAATTTTGATAAGTAATGAATATTTAAGAATGGTTTATGTTGTAGATGCAAACTGGAGCGTTATGTAATCGCGCCATTTTGTTCTCAAAAGTTGTTTTATATATTTACAATCAATATTAATTTTTAAGAGATATTGTTTCGAAAATGGGATTGTTATTGTGTCTTCCAGAAGTACATGTGCACAATAATGGATTACTAGTAACAGTTTTGGTTTTTTTTTCAAACTCTTTTGAAAAACACTTTAAGTTTGATAAGTATGACTATTTAAGAATGGTTTTGTGGTGGAACTTTTAATAAAATTAGGTGGAGTGTGTCTCGACTCGACTTTCTCATACTAGAATCCATTTTTTAGTAACATTCTTTTTTTATCAAATTTTATAAGAAAACTTTTGAAAAATCGGTATCGTGTGTCCTTTATAGAGATTTACTTTAGAGATTTTGATAATATCTTTCAATTGATACTATACTTGACAATGTACCGTCCCCCCTCCCCCCTGCCCCTCACGAGGAGCAGACTTGCCCCTGAGAAGAGCTAATGACATCACGAACAAAAATTGTGTCGTGGCTATTTCTCACAATAGTGATTGAAACTATAAAGTCTCGTTAAACCATAAATAAACCCTTTTATGATTATGTCAAATTTTGTCCTATGCTGCCATGTTAAAAAAATATTAAATTTTAAACCAATTTCGAAGTTTTTGCTCGAATTTTTAAAAACACATTCTGTCTAAATCTAGATTTTTTTTTTAATAATAAAGCTGGATATAAAATTTCGTGAAAATATATTAATATTTGTAACCGCTATCGTGTACCCAAGAAATCGACCACAGACATACAGACAGACGGACATCACTCCATAAAACAGTCAAAACGTGTTCAGGAGATCTTAAAATATATATTGGCATCAAAATCAAAAATTCGAAAATTTCCGTGAAAAACAATATTTTCTCTTACATATGACAAAGTAAAAGTGACTTTTAATGTTAAGAAAGTAATAATAGTACACATTTTTCTAAAAAAAATTTGTTTAACAGTGTATGATGGTACAGTCTAAAATAGTTGTCTAAATTGAAAATTGGCCCATTTAGGCTCTGTTTCGTACTTGAGTTTAAGCCTTTTATGTCCCTGGTCACGGTTCCGAATTTGTTCACTCCTCGAGGAAAATCGAAAACACGCTTTGTTAAGTTGCTTCCAATGGTCGGTACTTGGGACGTGGTATTCCAATGGTTAGGGCACAGGATTGGACTCGGAGAACTCGAGTTCGATTTTTCGCACTGTTCAAACTATCCCCTATTTATGCGGAGTACGGGCACGTTAAATCTGTGGGTGTGAAAATCTTTCCCCAGGTTGATAACGGGGAAAGGAGGGTACGAAAGAAAGAAATGGGTCCATGCTTTTAATTTTTAACACTTTACAACATAACTGAAAAGTGTTTATGACTTTGTTCATTCTATCTGTCTGCCTGTCCGTTCGCACGATAACTGCCGTAAAAATGACTTTATCAAAATGAAATTTTAGTATGTTGTTGGACGGGCTGTGGGACATATGGGAATGTAAATGAATAACATCACCTAATTAGTTTTGGATTGAACTCGGGTTGAAAAAATGAAATACATTGAACCTTATGGGACCTAATTTTTCAAACATTTTTTAAGCGAAGTTAAAATTCACAAATTGCTTCGAAAATTTCAGGAAATATTCAAATTATCCCATAAAATATATAAAAATATCAGCGAAATATGTTTGGTAGCTTTTAAATAAAAATTAAAATAATAATAACACCCATATAATATGAAGAGATCACGTGACTCACTTCAAAATAAAATATGACATCCCTCTTTTTTCCCAGAGTAAAAATCGTGATTTTTAAAGCTCTTTTAAATTTGTATTTAGTGTTGTATTTGTCCTAAAACCGCTTTATTTTTGCGTTTTTTCTGTGCACCTATATTCTGCGCTAACGCAATTACAATATTTTGAGTTTAAATGATCATCAAACTTTGATTATTTCTACCACGACGCCTAATTTTAATGGATGCAGAATGTAAACAAGAAATGATAAGATGAGTTGCATAAGAATTGCTGAATTTTTTTCACGCAAAATTATTTAACTCTGGAGTCTGGAATAAAAGTGCATGAAAGAAATATTCACTGCTTTTACTCAGAGAGCTAGACGATTTATATTTCGATGACGACATTTGAAGAACGTTCATTTTTATTCGATGAAGTTTGAAGTTTTCAAGCAAAATAAATTATTGTTGTTCTATGATTATTAAAAAAATATCACCGCTGAATGTATCGCATTTTAGAGATGCTTAAATAAAACTGCATTTCTGTTAGAAAGTGTTTCATAATCAATGCTTTATGTCTGATTGATCTTTCTTGTTTTTAAACTTTTCTTGAGAGGATATAGACTCTTACCAAAGAATAGTTTAAAGTATTAGCTGATCTCTATATAAAAGGCCAGTTGATCTCTGTCTTCTGAAAGTATATATATTTAAAATTTAGAAATTGTTGCACATAGATGAGAAATACAAGTTTAAAAAGTACAGAGATACAAAAAATTACAAAAAAAAAAAAAAAGATAATAGTACAAAGGCACAAAGAATGATAAAAATATAAAGTACAAAGTCAACATCTTTTTTAAACATTAACATCCTATTAAATAAATATTATTATCCTTTTGCTCTGATGATAAATAAATATAAATTTTAACAAGAAAGATCAATCATGGTTAAAGCACTGATTATGAAACACTTTCCAACTTCAATACAATTTTATTTAAACATCTCTAAAATGCAATACATTCCTAAATAATATTTTAAAACTTATCACAATACTACATTAAATTATTATATTTGAAAACTTAAACCTTCATCGAGAAAAATGAACTTCATTCAAATGACGGCATTGAAATATAAATTGCCTGGTTTAAACATCTCTAAAATGCGATACATTCCTCCATAATATTTTTAAAATCATCATAATACAACAATAATTTATTATATTTGAAAACTTCATCGAAAACAACTGACATTCATTCAAATGACGTCATAGAAAAAATAACACGCCTGGCTCTCTCTATAAAAGCAGCATTTCATTCATAAACAATTTTCCATTCATTTCATTCATCACAATACTATAATAATTTATCTTATTTAAAAATTAAGACCATGGAGCTACAAGTAATTCAACTCTATGCTTAAAACTTCATCGAAAAAAAATCGCCCTTCTGCCTGTAAAATCAATGAATGTTTCATTCATATCAGCTATGCAGACTCCATGAGCTAAATACTTTTGCGTTAAAGAAATACAGCAATTCTTATGCAACTCATCCTACATATTTTGGTGTTTACATTTTACATAAGTGAAAAATAGGCTTCGTTGTAGAAATATCAAATTTGGATGATCATTTAAACTCAAATATATTGTCATTGCGTTGTTTCAGTATGTAGATGTACAGAATTTAAGCAAAAATAAAGCGGTTTTAGGACGAATACAACACTCAATATGAATGAAAAAGAACTTTAAAAATCGCGATTTTGAGACAAGATGGATGCCATATTTTATTTTGAAGTGGGTCACGTGATCTTTTCATATCATGGTCACGTGATCGCTTCATATAAGAGGTGTAATTATTATTTTAATTTTTATTTAAAAAACTACTGAATATATTTTGCTGAAATTTAATTTTTTTTTATATTTTATGGAATAATTTGAATATTACTTAAAATTTTCGAAGCAATTCGTGAATTTTAAATCCGCTTAAAAAATGTCTGAAAAATTAGGTCCCATAGGGTTCAATGTATTTCATTTTTTCAACCCGGGTTCAATCCAAAACTAATTGGTGCTATTATTCATTTATATTCCCATAGGTCCTACAGACCGTCTAAACAACATACTAAAATTTCATTTTGATTAAGTCATTTTTACGGCAGCTATCGTGCTAACGGACAGACAGACAGACAGAATGAACAAAGTCATAAATACTTTTCAACTTTGTTGTAAAGTGTTAAAAAGGGTATATATTAATATTATTTCACAATTAATTTTCAATTAATATTTGGGCAGGATGTTTCAAACAGTGTTAGAATCATGGCTGGCAAAAACTCTTATTCGTTTTCTTGAAGAAATATAACAAGAAAGATCAATCATGCTTAAAGCATTGATTATGAAACACATTCCAACTTCAATGCAATTTTATTTAGACATGTCTAAAATGCAATACATTCCTCGGTAATATTTTAAAACTTATCACAATACTACATTAATTTATTATATTTGAAAACTTAAACCTTCATCGAAAAAAATGAACTTCATTCAAATGACGGCAATGATTCATTCATCACAATACTATAATAATTTATTTTATTTAAAAATTAAGACCATAGAGCTACAAGTAATTAAACTCTATGCGTAAAACTTCATTGAAAAAAATCGTCCATCTCTTTGTAAAATCAATGAATATTTCATTCATATCCGCAATGCAGAATCCATGAACTAAATGATTTTGTGTTAAAGAAATACAGCAATTCTAATACAACGCATTCTACATATTTTGCTGTTTACATTTTATATAGGTGAAAAATAGGCTTCGTTGTAGAAAAAATTAAATGCGGAGGAGCATTTAAACTCAAATACATTGTAATTGCGTTGTTTCAGTATGTAGATGCACATAATTTAAGCAAAAATAAAGTGGTTTTAGGACGGATACAACACTCAATATCAATTAAAAATAACTTTAAAAATAACGATTTTAAGACAAAATGGATGCCATATATCAATTTGAAGTGGGTCATGTGATCTTTTCATATCATGGTCACGTGATCGCTTCATATAAGAGGTGTTATTAATATTTTAATTTTTATTTAAAAAACTACGGAATATATTTCGCTGAATTTTTTTTGTATATATTTTATGGAACAATTTGAATATTACCTAAAATTTTCGAAGCAATTTGTGAATTTTAAATCCGCTTAAAAAATGTTTGAATATATAGGTCCCATAGGGCTCAATGTATTTCATTTTTTCAACCCGAGTTCAATCCAAAAGTAATTGGGTGATATTATTCATTTATATTCCCATAGGTCCTACAGACCGTCTGAACAACATACTAAAATTTTATTTTGATTAAGTCGTTTTTACGGCAGCTATCGTGCTAACGGACAGACAGACAGACAAAATAACGGACAGACAGACAGACAAAGTCATAAACACTTTTCAACTTTGTTGTAAAGTGTTAAAAAGGGTATATATTATATTATTTCACAATTAATTTTCAATTAATATTTGGGCAGGATGTTTCAAACAGTATTAGAATCATGGCTGGCAAAAAATCTTATTCGTTTTCTTGAAGAAAGATAATAAAAGACTTTATTTCATTTTGAATAAATCGTTATTTAATGATTTATTTATCCAATGTTGAAAGTTTTTTTAGACGGTTATTTTAAGAGGTGATATTTTGTTAGTGAATAATCAGAAAGTAAGTGCACTGAATTGCCTTCACCTATGATACAAATACAATTTGGATGACTCACTTTGTCTAGTCCGTCGATAATTGAAGGAAATAAACCATGATTAGGTAGAAACATTAAAATCAGGTTTATTTAGATGGAATACAAAAATTAATATTAGCTAAAGTTAAGTGGTCGATACTATAAATGCGCAAAGATTCAGCCTTCTAAACTACCGGAGGGGGAACTATACTTAGGGGGAGTGGGGGTATGGAAATACTTTTAAAATCCCCATAATCTACACCCCTAAGGAGAGGGAATCGAAAGTTAAGTTCTTTCTTATCGTTAAATTCTGTCCGATAGTCAATACTATAAGTATGCAAAGATTCAGCCTTTTAAGTCACTGGGTAGCTTCTTGGGGAAGGGGGGGTCTGGAAAACAAAATCACGTTAAATACATTATACAGTTATATATATATATATATATATAGTGATTTATGTTAATTAGTCCGTTAAATAAAGTTTTAGTGAACTAGAAATTTCGGACTCATTTTTGCATCCTAAGAATACATACATCCTCGTCGATTCCCGTGGATATGGTTTAACAATAACGGATCAAATAGATATTAATTTGAAAGGAATTGAAAATTAAAAAAAAAAAAATCTATTTTCATTCGAAGATTTGGCGCATTTTAAAATAAAGCCAAACTGACACACACATACACAAATAAACCTTGAGAACGGTTTATTCTAGTGGGAGTGGTTTCTTTCGTTTTGCATCAATAAAAATCCATTTGTTTATAGGAATTATGATATTCTTCTTTTATTTCATTTTTTTTATATAATTGCGGGTTATATTTTTAAAGGGTTGTTGTTAATATTATTGATTGAGTTAATAAATATCAATTTTAAACCTCATAACGAAATTTACAAAGTGAATGCTTGCTCAAACATTTTATAGCGACAACGCGGTCTCAGAACGGTTCATTTTCCGATGACTGTAATTGTTTCTTAGTTTTCCGATGATTATAATTGTTTCTTCGTTTTCCAATGACTATAATTGTTTCTTAGTTTTTCAATGACTGTAATTGTTTCTTAGTTTTCCGATGATTATAATTGTTTCTTCGTTTTCCAATGACTATAATTGTTTCTTAGTTTTTCAATGACTGTAATTGTTTCTTAGTTTTCCGATGATTATAATTGTTTCTTCGATGACTATAATTGTTTCTAATTGTTTTTTAATAATAAAAGAAAATTTAAGCGACATGCAACTACGAAATTTAATGCAAATATAGTTAGGTCAGGCCACGAGATACCTCGGAGCTATTTTTTTTTCTAAATTCGAATTATTTTTTTTTTAATTTTTGCAGCAGTTTCAGTATGATTATTCAATATAATGTTCCTTATCAGTTTGTATAAACATGGAGGTAAACAGCTTAAATATCGTGCTTTCATACAGCCCGTTATCTAAGTTGTTTACCACTATGAATGTTTTACTTATTATTTAAGATATTTTGTATTTAAGCAGTATTGATCGCAATACTCAAGTATTTAAGTTATTTATTTGTACAACGTGGTATCTTCACATAAAGCGTCGCTTCAACTTCTTAACTCTCTGGCACATCTCCAACCGCTCTAGCGCACCCCTTGGAAACAGATCGCTTTGCAGCACATTTTCAGTCATTGCATTTGTCCAAGCGCAGCGAATTTCCATCTGCTTAAACGGATTTAATTGAATCGGAGGCTTAGAAAGTTGAATCGAGCGCAAGTTGGAACCTTTTCCATTTGTATGCAGATGAATTTTGAGTACAAGACAAATGTTAGAAGAGGCCCTGCTTAAACGAGGCTGGCTGAAATCGATTTTTTTATTTTCTGTAAAAGTACACGGCTTATTTTTAGGAGGAGTATTGTCATGAGGTCAAATATCCGACTTTTTTGGATATGTGTAGACGTGTTAAGTATCCCTTACCACGAATCTACCTATCGTTTTGTAATAATGTTCATAGGTGGGTATCTTCTTCTTCTTCGATCCAGGCCGTCCGACCTACCAGAAAGGTATAAGGTATCTGTTTGGACGGCCGGGTAGTGCCACTCAATTTAGACCGGAACCCAGTGAGGGAGACATCCACAGGGATCGTACCTTCCTTCCCCTACCACCAACCTCCCGGAAGGACTTACTGACCCACATAGAAAGACTTAATGACCCACCTCACGTGACACACATTCGGAGATCCAGGGTTCAATTCCCTGTTGGGACAGCAAGGTTCTTTACAATGGCGCCCGAACAAATTGACCCTGTAGGTTAGTACAAAGATGTCAAAGGTCTGAAGTGACTCTAGTACGACTAGTACGGATGTACGGATTCAGTGAACTCTGAAGATGGAGCGCCGATTTTAAATTGAGAGGATTACGATCACACAGGATACTAACCTAGGTAAAAATTGTAGCAGCAGGAGGCTAATCTAGGGTAAAATAGCAGGAGGTGGTCAGTCAGATTGTTACCAATCTGATATTAGAGGGTAGAGAATGCAGAGTCCACTTCGACGATAAAAGCTTGCAATTTCGTCCCAGTAGCTCAACGGTAGAGAGTCGGCTGACCAGTTCGGAGATCCAGCGTTCGATTCCCGTTGGGGCAGCAAGGTTCTTTACAAAGCTAAGTAAATATACGGAACTTTCATATTAAAATAAGAGGTGACTATAAATAAGCAAAGTTTAATTTTCCCCTGTATTTAAATTTATCGTCCTTCCAGCCCCGAGATAGCCTAGGTCATACGATCCGGCTCGTAATCGCGTCAAATAAGCTAATTTGTATTTTCTAATGCCTGCCCATAAATTTATACGAAATTTTACCACAAAAATATTGATAAACACCACTACTTTTAACTGCAGACGGGACTAAACCTCTATCTTATCTTTTCTCATTTAAAATGCCGAAATCGTTTCATCGAATCCTTTCATATTCTTTTACGCTTTACTTTTAATCACTTCACATTTTTTTCTTTCTTTCATCGGCTAAATAAAAAGCCCAGTGCTCTGAAACTGCTCAAGGTCTGATGCGATACCTCTAATCCCTTTTCACAAAAACGCCGCCATCTGAAACAAAATGGCGATAACAGACGACTTTTAAAAAGAAATTAAAAAAAAAAAAATTATATATCTACCAGAAACTTTTTAAAGATTGCCGCAGATAAAAGAGTTCTGATTCTCGCCTTTTATCACAGATATTCATTAGCATGTGGCCATCTGGTGGAAGAAAATTCAATTTAGATATTCCCTGTAGACCATTGCTATCGGTGTGGTCTATCTTTCACTCAAGTGGTTTTTGTTTGGGTTTTTCACAGAACCTTGTTGCATAGGGTTGCTGAAGTGTGTTGCAGTTGCGAGAAGTGGGTTGAAAAATGATGCAGCGGGAATGTCTTTTATAAACATCTTCCAAGAAACAGGTGGGTAGCTCTATTCTTTAAACAAATTTTCTGGAATCTTAAAATAAAGAGCTGGACAGAGATGAATCCTCCAGAAAGAGATAGGGTTGCCACTATGGTGTTTGATAGGAGATAAAACTCCTATGAAAGAAAAGCTTGGAAATAACACAATGGCTTCTAGATGTCGCTAGTGTTAGTAAAGAGCGACACCTGGATATCATTCTGTTCTCATTTCACACAACATGAAGGTGCAGTGTTTAGCATATACATTTTTGATTGTTTCAAAAATATATATGCTGCACATTACACCTTTTTGTGTTCACACCTTCTCCCAGTATTAACTGTAGTAATAGACTCTTTATAAAAACTTCTGGAATTCTCTCATATTTCATAGAATGCGTGTTATTTCGCGGCCTTTCTCAAACCTTCGAGAATTCACCAAATTGGCGATAAATCGCCAAATCTTGCAACCCTTTTCATAGCTTCAGCTTCTGGCAACCCTGGACTTACGTCATGGGAAAGGATGCCTTTAAGGGTGTTTTCTCCGTCTGGTCTTCAAAAGAGACGAAAGGCTCCAGGAAAAAGGGAATATTACACGTTCTCAACGATACTATACAGTGGGAGTTATTTTATCCTAGCTCTACTTAAATTATTATCTCAAGCTAGAAGGTACACCCGTCATATGACGGAATTAAAAATTTGCAAAGCATTGCCTCCTATTTAGCGTTATTTTTATCAATTTGGCGACATTTTCGTTAATTTGACAATATTTAAAAAAGTCGCTAAGTTTGTGACATCCCGCCAAATTTTTCGCCAAGCATTACGGATGGGCAGAGAAATAGGTTATTCATATAGTTGTTTGCTATGTTATTTCCAAGATATTGAATTTTCATCAATTAGTCATCATTTTCATAGATTTAGCGCCAATTTTATCAATTTGGCGACATTTTCGTCAATTTAGCAGCATTTAGAAAGTTTCGCCAAGTTGGTGATATGATGCCAGAATTTCGCCAAGCGTTACAGACAGAGAAATAGGTTATTCTTATAGTAGATTCTTATATTTTTTTCAAGATATTGAATTTCCATCAATTAGTCGTCATTTTTACCAATTTGGCTATATTTTTATCAATTTAGAGACATTTTTATCAATTTGGCGACATTTTCGTCAATTTGGCAACATTAAAAAAATCTCGCCAAGTTGGTGATATTCCGCTAATTTCGACACCAAATTTTCGCCAAGCGTTACCCAGAGATAGATAGATAAACAGACAGATAAACCAAGGTGCTTATATTATAAATGATTTTGGCGTTTTCCTGATAAAGTTTTATCTCCTTCCCTTTACTTCCACTTTTTTCAGTGGCTATCACCTTTTCCCCAAATGTGAGAATCAAACTTCATATAAAGTGAACCTACGCTGAGTAGTTGCATACCTGAATTAAGCTGCACAACGGAATAGAAAAATAGTAAATAAATATGTGAAGTGCGAGACTACACCCTGCCTTCTCATACATTCATGTTCCATGTATGATTTTGATACATCATACTTATCATAATCAAAATCAGAATGATAAAAGAACATGCATCTTTTTATGAGTTCATGCCTTTTAATAATTAAGTATTGCTGTTTTAATTATCCTTCTTTGTTTTAAATAGATGTCTGAATTGAGGGCTGTGTTTAAAACCACAAAATTTATTTTAAATTCATTTCATCTTTTACAACTTTATATCCTATATCATGCTGAGTAACACAGAGGAAATGTCAGATTTGCTTAATAACACATACTAATGCCGAGGATGTGTCAACGTGCATCCGTACTAAGATCAAAGATCATGTTTGAGGACAAATATTAGTGGTTTAAGATTAAGCCTTTCTCTTCGGATGAAGTGAATAAAAAGTTTAGTATTTTACGATTATTTATAAAAAACTTTCTCTTTAAACATCAGCTCTTCATATGTATTTTTAGATTTGTTTGAATTCTTCCCAACGAACTCTCCCGTTGCAATTTCTAGCATTTGGTGGACCACTTTCGTTAGGTTTTGGAGTTAACCGGAACTGAATATATGTTACTGCAGTAACAGTAAAAAAAATAATTATGCAAACTTTTATGGTGACTAACTAGAAGGTAGTCAAACTATATAGTTGGCATCAAATTCTCAGAAGCTTGAGCTTGTACCATAAAGGCTGCCAGATTAGTCATAGTAAAAGAAAACAAGAAAGATCAGTCATGCATAAAGCATTGATTACGAAATACTTTCCAACTAAAATGCAATTTTATTTAAACATCTCTAAAAAGCGATACATTCAGCGGTCATATCTTTTAAATTATCACAGTACTAAAATAATGTATTTTAATTAAAAACTTAAAACCATGGAGGTAAAAGTACTTTCTAACTCTATGCTTAAAACTTCATCGAAAAGGGCAATGCTATAAAATCGTCTGCTTCTTGTGTAAAATAAATTAATATTTCATTCATATCACCTATACTCCAGACTCCAGAGCTAAATAATTTTGAGTTAAAAAATTCAGAAATTCTTTTACAACTTATCTTACAGCTTGATTTGTTTACATTCTGTATACGTTAAAATTAGGCTTCGTTGTAGAGATAATCAAAGTTTGATGATCATTTAAAATCAAAAATATTGTAATTGCGTTGGCGCAGAATATAGATGCACAGAAAATACGCAAAAATAAAGCAGTTTTAGCACCGATGCAACACTAGATAAACTTTAAAAATCACGATTTTTACATTGTGAAAAAATATGGATGCCATATTTTATTTTGAAGTGGGTCACGTGATCTCTTTCTATAATATAGGTGTAATTATTATTTTAATTAATTAAAAAACTACCAAACATATTTTGCTGAATTTTGTTTTATATATTTTATAGGATAATTTGTATATTTTCTAAAATTTTCAAAGCAATTTGTGAATTTTAACTTCGTTTAAAAAATGTTTGAAAAATTAGGTCTTATAGGGTTCAATGTATTTCACTTTTTCTTTTTCAACCCGGGTTCAATAATCCGGCCACACAAACTGCTACAGAAAGCCTTCGGATCAGTCGTGTGGTCTGGGTCTTCAACCCGGGTTCAATCCAAAACTAATTGGGTGATATTATTCATTTACATTCCCATATGTCCCGCAGACCGTCTGAACCACATACTAAAATTTAATTTTGATAAAGTCATTTTTACTGCAGTTATGGTGCGAACGGACAGATAGACAGACAGACAGAATGACCAAAGCCATAAACACTTTTCAACTATGTTGTAAACTTTACAATGTAAATTACAATGTGCAATGTATGTTAAAAAGAAGAAGAGAACCACAAATATCAAGATTACTGGACATTTCAGTTTTATCATGGTGTACATCGAACAAATTTCATAATTACCGAATTATCCGGATGAAAATCGAATATAGATGACAACCCTAGAAAAAGACTGGCCACAACAGCATGTCATCGCCAACGCGAATTTTTTTCTTGTTGATAACGTGGTATCAACGTAGCCGCAAACACTCTCGTATGATCGAAATCGAATTTTGGGAAAGCTGATGTCCAAATCCATAGCTTGCATGATGTGTATATTATACTTGACGGGAAAAACTCGGATTTCCAGGAGTCTGTAGTTCAGATCACAAGAAAGCTAAAGGCTTAAGTAAAGTCGTCTCAAAGATGAGAAAAAAGAAGAAAAAAAAAATTACACTTTGTGCAGTAGTACCCGGAAAAAAAGAAGGAAAGAAAGAAAAAAAAAACACCCTTTAAAATAACACTTTTTACTAATGTCGTACCGGCCAGTTTTTTCTTCATTGTTGACAGACGATTTTAATGAATAATGACCCACCCTTTTTGTGTGTTCTAGTGGTACATACTTTTTTTTTAAAGATAATTTTGATCTAGAATGTCAAAAATTAAAAAACATGAATAAATGCTGCTCTGAGATAAATGGCAGTTTGCAGTGTCTGCTATATAACTGTTACATTATCATGTTGATAAATATATCTACAAAAAGTATTGGAATCTATATAAATGAAATTGAAAATCTGACGTTTGTTTGTTTGTATGGCGAACGGTTGCACGGAATTTCATGAAATTTTGTAGGTAGACTTGGAATAGCCTCATCTAAAATGTTGTTGTTGACAAATGCCGGTCGTTTGGCTGCCATTAGACAATGAACTCTCCAGTATTTATTTCTCCAGTGATGAATTAAAAGTCACTAGTGCAGGGCACTCATTTAAATGCTTTCCAGACATAGGACTTGCTTTCTAGACCTATTTAAAATTTAGTCCATGTTCCGAGGCACAATTTAACCTTCCATAGAGATAGCATTATGCAGACGTTATTTTTTCCGCCAATTTATTTGAAGAAAATTACATCAGGTTACTCCAAATCCGATGTGTTTTTAAAGACGTATTTTATTAAGTCTTTCCTGATTTAAATAACAAAGAAATCTATATAAAATAAATATTATCGGAATTGCTTTTTTAACTGGAATATATCAATTGCAGCCATCGGGTTGATTACGGGAATTATAGATATTTTCAATTACTTACGTCATCTGTTTTATTTTAGAAAACAATTTTCAATTCACATGTTGTAGTACGTATAAGAGTACGAGTGTATATAAGAGTACGAGTATATATATATCTTCCAATGCCATTTTAGTGCATTCATTTTGGCATACATTTATTCATTTTCATACTTTTTTAAAAAATTGCTTACAAACGAGATCGGGATGTTTGTTTCATTCTTCAAATCTGCCTGTAAACATAATTTGTGTAGCTAGAACAGAGATTCTTAAATTTATTTTCAGGAGCGTTAATTTAAATATTTTATTAGAATATTTTGAATTTCAATGTCATTTGGAATATTACTCTTGTATTAATAATACTTTATATTTACATACACTTAAACACATTAGCCTTACTATTATGAACCCCCACTATTTTGTAGCTCTCACTATATAATATTACCTTTTAATGCCTTTCCGCATTACTGTTATTTATTTCTTACGATTGGTAACAGTGGATCTTTTCTTTTATCCTTTGCGAATGACAACACTGGTCTCTTCATTCTGGTTTCCAATGGTTTGGGCATATGCAGAGTTTTTTCCCAGGTATTTTTGTTTTCTTTATTTTTCCATCTTTATGTATGTTGTCCAAGTAGAAATAGTTTATAGATATAATCTATCTATTTCTTTAGAAACATACATATTTTGTGTTCATTCCGGCAAAGTACTTGGACCCGACGAAGAGTTTTGTAGAAATGAACAAATCAATTATTTAGGCCTAGTCCTTGTCTACGTGTATAGCATTAATGCTTGGATTTTATTTGTTTTTCTGTTATCGATTCCATACCATTGATATTTGTTGATTATCTTTAGCTTGATGACTCGAAATTTGCATTTTTTTTTCCATTTGATTGAAGATTCGCTATTTAATATTTCTTTTTATTTTGTAGGTTTTATATAAAGTTAGGATTTTTGAATTGCAACTTCTCTCTATTCTATCATTGGACTTTCAAACTGTATATATATATATATATATATATATATATATATAAAACATGTTTATAGATAAAATCTATCTTGTGTTTCAGAAACAAGCATTTTTGTGTTCATTTCGTTTAAAATATTAGGACTTGATAAAGAATTTTTTCGAAATGAACTATTCTTAAGCCTACAGCTCTTCCACGTGCAAGCTTTAATGCTTGATTATTTCGGTATTCCTTTTTTTTTTTTTTTTTTGTTTCCTCTGCATCATTGACTTTTGTTGATTATCTTTAGCTTTCTGAACTGTAATATGTATTATAATTTCCTCTTTATTGTTGAATTTCATTTTATTTCATTGTATTCTGTAGGCATAAAATTTTTAAGATAGTGTATTATGAGTTACTTCTTCTATTCTACCATTGGTTTTACGATTTTAATATTGTTATATATATTCTTGGGAGAAATCAAAATGGCATAATTCCTTCCAGATGTATTTGCATAAAGATTGACAGTTTCTCACTTACAATTATTACTATATTTCATTGAATAGGCAACTTTAGCCTATATGTCTGAAATCAATAACAGATGGCGCTGTACCTCGGAATTTTGGAATTTGCGGAATTTGTTTCTTTTTCCAAAAATTCCTCCGTAGGAAGAAGGTGCGGTTCTCAGTTAACAATGGGGCCCTCTTCACTCTCTTCACCGTTTCTGCAGAATGTGAGGTGGAGTTGTTGAAGCTCACCTAATGATCTTGACTCCAAAGGGGCACTCATTATACAATTACCATTCCAATTATTCTAATGATCACGTGATTTATAATGGCTTCGTGTATTGTTGAGTTGAGCGGTTGTCATTTATCTAAGCTGAATTACCTCTCGTTGTCTCTCATTTGAAATAAATTTTTCTACTTTTGCTTTTCCTGCAATACATGATACGTGCAAAGGGAGAGTATTGCAATTGTTTGAAAAATCCAGCTCAGATTTGGATTGATCTGTACGTTTTGAGCATGAACGAATACGAATCAATCATTTCACTTTCCCTTCATACATAATATATGATGTATGGGAAAGTCTTGTGACGGGATCGAATATTCGAATCCGAGTTTTCGATGGAAGGAGCACATTTTAAGCATTTATGAACTCGAATCTAACGTTTTGACGTGATATCTGTGTATATATATGTTAGTGTGTATCTATGTTAACGCATGTGTATGTGTGTGTGTGTGGGGGGGGGGGGGGAGTGTCACGTATGCGATGCCTCACGAATAAATTAACGTTTTGACCATAATTATGTACAATCAGGGAATACTGGAACCCTATTGATTTTGAATGCAATCGAATGTTGAGTTAGTTTGAGTCAATTAGTTTTTGAGCTAATGTGGATAAATATATTTCACATAAGCTCTCTCTCTCTCTCTCTCTCTCCCTCTCTCCCTCATTTCTCTCTCTCTTCCTTCCTTCCTTCCTTCTAATACCTTCCCTATACATATTGTAGGAATAGTAAAAAGTTCAACAGCAGGCAGACTTTAGTGTGAAGCATTTCTTGAATTTAGCATATATTTTTCTTTATCTACATTCTTCACAAGTAAGTAAAAGATGAAATATTCGAAGCAATATAAATATAAACTCTTGTTTGGGTTTTCATTTTTTATATAATTTATGCCGTAATAATTCTTGAAGACGGGGGCATAGGGGGGGGGGGAAATGTGCGTTTTGCCCCGCATGTAAATTAATGAGGGGACTCCCCTGCCTCCTCTCCCTTGTTTCGACGTCCTCAGACTAATAAATTGCGCAAAGCACCTAATTTCAATTTTCGTGGAGTTAATTCAATACCGGAATCTTGTTGAATCTTGTACACCATCCTGTGAAAGAAGTAGTGCATTATGCAGAAAATGTCATTGTATTATGTAGGAAAAGCATGTGCTGCCCACGTCAGATTCCCCCCCTCCCCCCATTATGTCGGTGTGTATCTATTATTGAGTCCGGCTACGATATGTCTTGAACAAATTGAGGAAATTGAGCAAACTGGTTATTCTATCGGTTTTAATTCGAATTGTATGTCTGTCCTGATGAGAATGCAATTTCGAACTAACCGCCAGTTTTTGTGTAGTTTCAATTGATTGTTCTCTATGTCTTAATCTTTTATCTTGAGCTAATTATTATTGCCTTTTCTCATTTTTGCCGTGTTTTCTTTTTCTTTTTATTTTTATTTATATACTTTTAATTGTGAATTTTGTATCCTAATATTCTTCTCATCCCCCTTTCCATTGTAGTGATATGTTACCTTCTATTTTTATCCTTAGTCTTGGTCTATAGTTACTCATTTGTAACAGATATGCTAGTGATGGGATTTTTGTACATACAGTAGTTTATGCATAATTTTCGATTAAAATCTTTCAATTTATATATATATATATATATATATATATATATATATATATATATATATATATATATATATATATATATATATATATATATATATATATTTATATATTATATAAATTGAAATTTTTTAGTCGCAAACTATGCATAAACTACGGTAAAAACAAAATACCCATCTTTAGCATATCTGTCACAAATAAGTAACTATAGACCAAGACTAAGGATAAAAATAGTAGGTAACTTATCACTATAATGTTATGATGGGGATGAGGGAAATATTAGTAAACAAATGTCTTAATTAAATATATAAATAAATATATATAAAATAAGAAAAAGCAAACACGGCAAAAATGAGAAAAGGCAATAATAATTAGTTCAAGATAAAAGATCAAGACATGGAGAACAATCAGTTGAAACTGCATAAAAAATGGCGGTTTGTTCGAAATTGCATTCTCGCCAGGACAGCCATACAATTCGAATTAAAACCAAAAGACTTGCCAGTTTCTGACAATGGCGATAGTATTTGACTATAGACATCATTGGAACTGTCTACTGGCTAATGGAAGGTGAAATAATAAATTCCAAAAGAATTAAAAACAGAAATATAAAAAACAGAAATATAAACTTACAGGTGCAGTTACCTCGAGTGAGCCGAAATGCTTGTGCTGCAGTCCAAGTATGTTTTATTATTATTTTTCCTTATTAATGAAATATTTTAATTTGTAGGAAATGTTACTGGACATGTAATTTTTTTATCAAATATATGTGCTCGGTGGGGGAGATGTTGCTCGGTGGGGGAGAAAAAAAAATCGAACGTACGGTCGTTTCCGTTATCGGGATCGAATAAATCGGGATGAGGATCACCTGGGAAAACAGGAAGGGATTGCTGGAGGTTGGAAATGGCAACCCTAAATGCCTGCCCAATGTGGTTATTGTGGCTCAGTGTGGTTTTATGGAGGATGGTTTATTTCTCAATATTTACTTTATATTTTAAGAAACTTGCAAAATTAAGTAACTCTTTATTACTTTCCTTACAGACATAGTATAATATATAAGGAAAGTATTAAGTAAGTTCGAATTCGAGTTTTCGACGGAAGAGCCCGTTTTAGGCCTGGACTCGAATTGAACGTTTTTGTGGTAATGTCTCTGTCTGTGTGGTGACACGCATTTTCAATAGTGTTTTTCTTAAATAATAATTTTACACGTTATTTGTCATCAGAAATCGAATTGAACTTATTTTATAGATCTAGCAGAAACTGTTCTCTAGATATTACACATTTTTAAAAAAAGAAATTCTTTTAAAAAAATGAAAAAGTAATCATTAAATTATTAAATATGCTCACTTTTCATATACAATAATTTACGGCAAAGCTATTAACACCATTATTGTGGATCTGGCTCTCTTCCCATTCTCAAAATAAGACATTTTTTGTGCTAGTTTTTGACGCCAAATAATTCGCCAATTGTCATTTATTTCATGGGATGCTAATAAAATGCTAGTTGCATTTTTCTAAAGTTGCTTATATCTGTTAATTGATAAGTTACATTTTCTCTAATTGATATAAATTGATTTTGTACTTCGAAATAGTTTTACATGTTATCACCTAGCTTCCAATATTAAATGTACAATTCAAAGCCAAAAACATGATGCAATAGAATTTGTACATTATTAATTCGCTGTGAAAGATGTAATGTCATTACAGTATGTAGTGAAAGTCATGTGCTGCCCGCATTAAATTTATTTTATTGCTTTTGGAACAAGGGTGGTAGTATTGTCTATACAGAATAAATGATACTTTCAATCCAAATATGCTAAGGATGCAAATTACATTAAAATTGCATTAAGATAAATCAAACAAATGCGTAAATTATAGGCTTGACACACCTGTTGCCAACATAAAAAAAAATTATGAATTTTTGAGCATTTTTTTGAACGATTAACTTACGAACGAAAGCTCATAAAATTATAATAAATATATATATTTTGATATTGATTAAGATACAAAAGAACTAAACAATCTGGAATATTAATACAAGAGAAAATCAAGTGGTGATTCTCACTCCAAATAATTTTTCATTGAAATTATTTAACAAATACATTTGGAGTGGACAGCACAAGTTATTAATATCGTATTTGTACCATTAGGGAAAAAGTTATCTATTAAAATAATTAATACTTTAGTGACACAATTTTGTAATAAAATTTTTGGATTACATCAAAATCGGGTTAAATCTCTACAATAAATGCAATGCAAAATCCGATCAAGTGATCAGATCGTTGTTTGTGTCTTTATCTCTAAAATAATATAAACTTTATAAATGAACGGAATAAAAGATAAACCTTTTAATCTAAAGAGACATAAATGAAAGATTTTTCTTTATTTCTACTCCTAATAATAAGATCAGTATTATCATAGCCTACAAAGAAGCTATGTTTAATTGTAGAATTTTTATTATCTATATAAATGAAATTGTAAGTTGTGCTCTGTTTATTATCTCAGTGCGGGAAAACTCACTTATTTCTTTTTAGTGAGAATGATTATAAATTATTAAAATTCTTAATGTTAAAAGTTCAACGCGAATTGTATATTAAAGTTCTTTATATATTCTGTACGAAGAAAGCGTAAGCTTGAATATAATTGAAAGATTTGATTATTCTACCATGTAAAGGCATATTTCAGAATTCATATTGTGTGAAAATGCTGCCTTCTGCTTGTCACTTTTATAAATGAGTATTTTTCATTTTAAAGAAATATTTTTGTTTCCTAAAAAGTAAAATTAGCAAGTTTAGCTGCGTACCCCCATAGGTTCGTGTACCACACTTTTAGAAATACTTGTTTAATTAATCGACCGCCTTTTCAAATTTAGAATGCTTTTTCGAATTATTCGGAAATTCTAAATATTAATTTTTAATTAAATAATAAATTATTCTGAAAGTCATTATTTTTTAATAAAGAATAAACGATCAGGAAAAAAAATACGAGCTGTTATCGATTTATATTGATATTGATCATCAACTTTTTATTAAAACTTCTGTAAAAGATATTATTTTATTAAAACTTCTATAAAAGATATCTTCTGTAAAAGATATTATTTTATTAAAACTTCTGTAAAATATATTATTTTATTAAAACTTCTGTAGAAGATATTTTATTAAAATTTCTGTAAAGGATATCATCTCCGAGAGCGATAATACTCGCCAAATGCAACCCTGCGTTCGCCAGGATTTAATGGCCGCTTCTTATGATTCAGTTCGCTAACTGCGAGAACTGGAAGCGGCGGCATAAAGCTAGACGCCGCCGGTCGTACGAGTTAAAGTACGTCAACAATCCTGATAGTTAAAGATCACCGGACACTACTGACCAGTCACGGTACTTGGTTCCACTGTCCCCGGTAGGTGCACCATCTATTTCTAGCAAAATTCTATTTGTGTTCTATTTCCCGTTCACGTTTTCTACGACCTTATATTTCAAATCACGCCGCGCGGTTCTGAGACTATTGTTAGATCATTTGGTATGCGTAGCTGCCTGCCGTGCGTTTTAAATATTGTGTTGATATTTTTTTTAAGTGTCAGTTATGCGACACATATATGATGCAATCAGTGATAATTTTATTGTGTATTGGTGAAAACTGCGATAGCTTTTTCTAAAAGATTATTCGACGTTGCTAATAAGAATGTGCATAAATACCTCTATTTTATTTGTAGCCTGTTGATTTAATATCTTTGCTATATATTTTTTCTTTCTCTCTCTCGCCCAGATGATTGCTATAAATATGTTGGCCACGGCAAGGTAATTATTTCATAGCGAGTAGAATTATTTGATTCGCAGTTGTGTAATGAGTTGTTCGACTTCGTTCTTATAAATTTTAACACAACTAGAACTATAGCTAGTAGAAGTTTACATGGATTTGTGTCTGGCTTGTAGGATTTAGCCCGGGTCGGGACATTGTCCGTTAACGCTATTTCTTAGTTCCGGGCTGGGCTTGACTGGATTCGGGCATATTTTAAATAAAAGGAGCCATGCCGGACGATGTGGCTAATTTCAAAAGTTACAATTGGAATTTGATTCATGCAAAGAAAAATCTGTCAAAAACAAGTAAGAAAACTTTTACATTTTGTCAACCCAATATGTTTCGACATATTTAGAAAAACTGATTCGAACCGGGTTTCGGTTATGAATTTCTAATCGGACTAGGGCCGGATATGAGTTCAGTTAATGCCCAGTTGCAGCAGCTGAGGCAGGGCCGCTCATAGAAATTGAGGGCCCCTACAAATATTTATCACGGGCCCCCCACCATATTTGATTTTCTCATTTTTTATGAATTTTTCTTGTCTTGTATAGCCCTTAAAAAAATATTGGCAGTACGGGCTCTCCCACACCAGTGGTGTCCATTCCCCTTATGGGCGGCCCTGGCTGAGGCACTAAATATACTTTTTATGCTAGTAAATTGTATGGACGTTGCAGAATAGGGTATTCTGTTTAAGGCCCAGCCCTAACCCGATGAGGAATTTAAAACTTATATTACATAAAAAACTTGAAAAACTTTACTCTTAAATAAGAAATAGTGACTTTTCCACTCAAAACAGGAGTGGAGAATTTTTAACTTAAAACCAGTGCTAATTTTATTATTTACCTATTACGATTTAAATAGTCTACATTCTTTTCTCTTTTGTGAGTGCCAGTCGTATTCACCGTGTAGTAGATGCAGGGACTAATTAACGCACGAATCTGCGGGGAAGGGGGGGGGGGGGGCGCAGCTCTGGGCCTCCAAATTTTAGGGGACCCTGTATTTTGTACGTGATAAAAAATTTAAATCAAAAATAATTATTTAATTAATATAAACTGATAATGTTAGTTTTTATTTTAAAATAGGAAAATATGTTAATTGTTTTAAATCTCGCACATCTTTTAAATTTTTACTTTGAAATAAAAAGTTTGGAAGTTTTCTGCAAGTACAAAATGGGCCAGAACTTCTAAATTTGCTATGTGATAATGTTTTGCATGTGTTATGCCATGGCTCCCACTCTGACTTAATCAGGCCCTGTGGAGAAGGAGTGAATTTCACTCAAAAGGAGGTTAGTTTTCGCAGACGAAAGGAGTGAAAATTAAGGAGTGAAATTCACTTGTTTGAAATGAGAGTATTGCATAAATATTTACATTTTAGCAGAATACACCGTTTATATAAAATTTATGACAAGATCTCGTCGCACTGTCACGTCGATATTCGAAAGCTGAAAATTTTATAAATACATGCAAAATTTGTGCCGGTGCATTTTGGGTCTCGAGCTAAGACCATATAGGACCAGTGTTTCTTTCAGGCATACGACGAGTATTCGTATTTTATTATAGACGAGTATTCTCTCAATCCCCCTGGAGACATTTTATGTGAACCTAGCTTCTATTTATGTGACACAGCATTTAGATATATTTATATAGGGCAAATGGAAAACGTGCCCCCCTAAAACTTCATTCGCCCCCCCCCCCCTCACGGTCAAAAAGTCCTGAAAGAAACACCGGTTCCGGTCTTTCTTCTCTTAGGGGGGCACGTTTTCCATTTGCCCTATATAAATATATCTAAATACTGTGGGGGTGCCCCCCCCCCGGGGTGCCCCCCCCCCGGTCAAAAAGTTCTGAAAGAAACACCGGTTCCGGTCTTTATTCTCTTAGGGGGGCACGTTTTCCATTTGCACTATATAAATATATCTAAATACTGTGGGGGTGCCCCCCCCCCCCGGAGATATCCCTGAAAGCAACACTGACTGTGACTCGATTTTTTGTTTCTGGATTTAGCTAGGGTATCCCGATGTCCAGGTTTTTCCGGTAGATATCCTGGATTTTGCAGTGTTTTTCTGGTGTCGCAAGCATTTTTTTCGGGAAATTATTACTTTCTCCGCAGTTTACTTGAAAGGCGCAGATGACCTGCCAGGGATCGACATTTGTTTGTCTCAGTTTTTTTTTTTTTTTTTTTAAATTATAGATATATTTTATTTATTTATTTATTTATTTATTTCATTTAATTTCCTGCATAGTATATCTGAAAGTATGATGGAGGGAAAAACATATCGAATTTTGATGCATTAACATGGCTTGGGCTTTGTGAACACTAATTCATTATTTTTTAATGATTTTTGTGACTGTCTGGGACTGGGTAAGATATCTCGTGAACAAATTGAGCTTCCCGAATAAAACTAAAATTATTTCAATATATAGGCCAATAGACGTACTTATTGGTAGGGAGATCTGATTAAACGGAAGAGATCACCTACCTCTAAAGAGAGATCAATCTCAAAGCTTTAAAAAAAAAAAAAACCAAAAAAAAAAAACCGAAGTTTTGATTTTGCTTTTATTATTAAAAATAAAGCATTCTAAATTATTTAACTTAACTTTAAAATCTGAAAATTAGAATTTTTGATAATTTTTCAATTTGATTTTTTATCAAATAAATTCCAATTTACGGATTTTGAGTCAAAACGGTGAAGCAGCATTTATTGAAAATTTTGAGCTTCAACCTGATTTCCCCCCAAACTACATTTTTCCCAACTTGTGCACACTCTGGTTCAAAAAGTAACAGAGACATAATCCCAAAATTTTGAAAGGTGCTATATATCAACACCTACTCAAATTAAAGATCGCGACAGACAAACAGAAATAGGTTTTTAATTCTCGCTATTCCTTACTTCGGTTAAGTTGATAAAACTTGTATCAGAGTATAGAAATTTTTCCTTTTATATATTAGATGAAAACCGTGCGCCATCTCGGACGAAAATTGAAGCCTACGTAATTTATTTTATTTCACAATAAAAGTGCAGACTAACAAAAAATGCGTGCTAATGCATCTCCCCTTTATTTCTTCGACCCTTTCGGAACGAACGGGACTTAAAAATCCCGTTCATTTAAAAAGCACCCTCCCCCAATACCCAGCACCATAAATACAAAGAATTTACTCCGTTATTGCATAGCACTAAAGAACCTTGCTGCCCCAAGTGGGAATAGAACCCTGGATCTCCGAACTGTCCAGCAGACGCTCTACCGTTGAGCTACTGAGACGAAATTGCAAGCTCTTATCGTCGCAATGGACTCAAGGCTGTGTGCGCAACTATCAAGGCTGTGGAATTAACACTCCTCGACTCCCTTTTTTTTTCTACACTCCGACTCCAACTTCAACTCCTTGTTTTCTAATATACCCCAATAGACTCTAATACTGACATAACTAGTAATTAATTTTTAATTTTTTTATATCGTGTATTTTCAATTGGTAAGCATTTGATTTTTTTTTTTTAAATTTATTGCCTAAATTTTTTTAAAGAAAAAAAAAACTATTGAAAATTAAATATTCAAAAATAAAATTATTTTTAAATAGTTTTATTTAGGAGATCCTATATTTTTTACCGACTCTGATTACACCCCTAAATGGCTATCGAGTCCGTCCACACAGCCCTAAGTACTACAAAGATTTCTGACCATCTATGCCCCACATCTGTGCATCTATGCCCCACTCATTCTAGACATCTCTGTAGTTCAAGTAAAATTCATTAGATGGATGGATTGGACTTTATTTTTAAATTGCAGTTGAATCATATCGCCCATGTGTTTTCGGTTAAAATTTCCGTGTATTTATTCTCTTCATTATTTAGGTAAGAAGAACTTATTTACTTTTTCACCTGATACAGTTATCTTCTTACTTAATAAAGGAAGGCCGTGTGTGTATGTGTGCGTGCACGATCTATAGAGAAAAATCTAAGCGCCGTACAGCCATGAAATTTGGCATACAGGTATTTCAGAACCTGGGAAGCCTCACTGGTTTTTTTACTTTCCTTATACAAGGTGTCCCAAAAATATTGACCTCGGCTTTTATTCCTTAAATATTGATCTTAGACATATATAATAAATTACAAAACTGCGTAAAAAAAAGTTACAGAATTTTATGAAATCGATTAAAATTTTCAGGGGGTTAAATTTGAAAAAAATACAAAATTTCAATTTTTATACGGTCCCCGTACAAAAACATTTCCGATGAGTAAAATGTGCCCCATGCACTAATAAGGTGATGTATAAAATTTCAGCATTTTATCGTAAAAAGTTCCAGAGATATGTTTAAACAAAGTTGGTGAGGGATTAATCACAAATTGAAATTTATTTCTCTTGATTTACAACAAGAGTGCAAATGACGCAACGCAGAAATGCATCATAGGCAAATAATACCTTCCTCTTATCTTTAATGGACTTTGGCATGGATGGAATACATTTTGAACAAGCTTTGTAATCTTTGTGTAAAGTTATTATTTCTACACAGTGTAGATACTTTTGTACCAATGCATAACAAAATTATTATTTATTTATGTAATCATTGTTTTCTTTCGTAATTTGTGTATGACTCCTGAAACGCGATCTGCCGACATGATTTTTCCCCTATGAGAACCCATGTCGATACATATAAAAAGTGGTTTAAGTCAGCATTTTTGTCTTCATATCTCTGGGACTTTTTATGATAAAATGCTGAAATTTTGTCCATCACCTTAGTATATGGAGCATATTGTACGGGGGCCGTATAACAATTTAAATTTTGCATTTCTTAAAATTTAATTTCCTTGAAAATTTTAATCGATTTCATAAAGTTCTGTACCTTTTTTACGCAGCTTTGTAATATATTATATATGTCTAAGTTCAATATTTAAAGAATAAACGCCGAGGTCAGTGTTTTTGGGACACCCTGTATACATAATGTATAAGGAAAGTATTGTGACGGGGTCGAAAGATCGAATTCGGGTTTTCGACGGGAGAGCACGTTTCAAGCATCCCTGATCACGAATCAAACATTTTTGAAGTGATGTGTGTGTGTGTGTGTGTCAGTGAGTCTGTGGAGACGACAACTGACGAACGAGTGGACCGATTCGAACGAAATTTGGTACAAAAATCACAATCCGTAAACATTGGAAGTCTGTTGTTTTTATACGCAATTGAACGTTCAGAACCTCCCTAAATTTTCGAGTGAAATTTTGAAAAAATCGTCGAAAAATCAAAACCGCTAATAAAGTTACGCAAATAGACATTTCTTATGTAATTTTTCATTAGAAAACGATTGACATAAATTTTAGAACGCTAACATGAACCATTCTCGAGATATTGCACATTTAAAAAAAGAAATATCTAAAAGTTATATAAAATAAAAATAAAAATATTTCCTGTTGAGAAACATGTTCACTTTTCATATGTAATACCATGCGATAAATTGGGTAACATCATTCTCGTGGATCTAGCTTGTTCCATTCATAAAAAAATATACTTTGAGTAATACTTTTGTATTTGAACGCCAATAGTCATTTATCTGCTGTAAGAATAACTCATTTCTCCATCCATAATGCTTGGCGAGATTTTGGCGACGAATTTGGCGGAATGTGGCGACATTTTTAATTGTTGCCAAATTAACAAAAATCTCGTCAAATTAATAAACATGACGCTAAATCAATGAAAATGACGACTCATTGAAGAAAATTCAATATCTTGGAAAGAATATAAGTATCTACTATAAGAATAACATTTTTTTTAACTGTAAAAGTAGTAAATTCATTGCATTATATAAGGAAAGTCACACATCAGGTTTTTTTTTTAGAAAGGCCACAGAAATGTTTTCATAAATTGCAGTAATAAAATAAAAAATAAAAATCGTAAATGGAATCCCCATCCCCCACACATACACAAAAAAAGAAAATGACTGGTCAATTTAAAAAAAAAGTCAAATTACTAGCCAAGATAAACGCTGACTTTACTGCCCATTTCCTCACCCCTGCGCAGAGAACAATTGTATCAGTGTTCAAACTAAGGGTGTGATACAAATTGCGTCTCAGGGCGAAAATTTACTTCGTGTTTCGAAAATTTGAGCTGAAAACGTTGGAAATCGTTTCTATATCTTAAACACAACGACCGCTTGACACCGCGCTTTGCTGATTTCCACGTGACGCGGTGATGTGCTTGCTGATGATGATGTGTGATGATTATGTGTCATGAAGGCATTCCTTGAAACCTTTCAGCGGAGAATAGAACCTCTGGATTTATGACATTTTGCCGAAATGGTTCAAATAACTCGCTGACATTTCCGCTTTCAATATTATACACTTCCAACGAGTTGTATAATTTTTGCTAACTTCGTTCGTCCTGTTTTTACGCAAGCAACATCCGACGTTCGTCTTCCGTTTTTTATGAATGAAAGGTCATTTGTCATTTTATTTCATGAATGAAAGAAAACGCACGTCATTGGTGTTCCCGGAGTTGGTTAAATCACGGAATGAAGACAGTTTCGATGGATGGATCAAGTGTTCAGGGACGGTTTTCGTGGTTTGATCAAGATCTTTTAAAGTGTGTGGGGAGGGGGTATGGCCCCTAAAAAATTTCTTCGCCCAACGCCACTGAGTATAATTTCTTCTATATCACGCAGGTTAACGCCGAGGTTCGATCAACATTCTATAGCAAATTGTTCTCAAAATAAGAAGTTGATATAGGTAACGTCTGCCGAGTTAATTGAAATTGCTACTATTAAACAGATATTGCTATACACAAATACATTAAGCGCTTTGCGCGTTACAAATGTAATATTTAACCAGAAATTTATGAAGGAGCTTTGGTGGCAAGTGGTGTGTGCCCTTCATTTTCGTCGGAACTATTAAGAATTTTTATTTTCTTTTGCACACATATTTCGTACAGCCATGCGAATTTTTGAAAAAACCGGAAGTGACGTTTTCAGAACTGGAAGTAAAATCATCATCTCATGCGGAATCCATACCAATCATCATCTAAGCCGATTCTGAAAAACAGAAAAAAAAAAAGAAAAATAAACCTATAGTATGTCAAAATTAAAGTATCTCAAAATTATTGTATGTCAAAAGCACCAATATAACGAATACCGAAACGGTGGTGCTCCTACAGACGCTGTTCACACACTTATAGAACGTTTTTATTGCAAAAAATATCGAAGCTGAAATTAATTCATAGAAAATTTTTGGCAATAGCTCATTTTATAAAAGCTAAATTATCGTCTGCTATGGTTACATTTTGTCTAGTTTAAAAGTGGCGCATGTAAACACACTTTGGATTAAAGGATACGTTTTTCCTCCTTTAGAAGAGACTCTTATTCTGTAATTGAGATACGCTGTGAAAACCATGAAATTCGCACGTCTAAATGCAAAATAAACAATATTATTAATAATAAATGGGAAAAGCGTCACGTATTGATTTTACCCGGAAAATGAAGAACGAATACTTACATTTACGACTATTTAAAAAATAAAACATCGTGTCTCAAAAGAAAATTCATCCACTCACAGAACAATTGAAGTGTCATTAAATGCCTCCGAAGCGACCAACGAGTTAGTATATACTACCTCGATGGAAGCGACGGCTAGACATGTGACTAGGCGCGGAATTACGCTGTAGAATTTTGCACGAAAATCATTTAGTCGGTGACAGATATGGAAATATATTGATGAAATACGAATCTATTTAAATGACAATGGATAAAGTACGAACCTATTTAAATGACTGTAACAAAACAAGATTGATTTACTATCACAAAAAAGTAGAAAACGACGTAAAAACATAGTTTAAAGAATCAAAAGAAAATTTCAGTGAAAATATACAGGTATTACAGCTGTACCTTTTGCTTATACCCCTATAATGACACCCCTTTTTAATAACCCGAAAGCACCAATGGATTATTGTGCTTTTGGATTAAACAGGGAACTTTCTATAAGTATGCAAAGATTCAACTGTTTAGGTCACCGGAGGGCTTCTGGAGGATATTTAAATTTTTTTTTTCGATTTCTTCCGCATTTTTTCCGCGTATGGGGATGGGGGGGGGGATGAAAAATCTGACTCCGTTAGGTTCTGCCCTATGACCCGTATGAAGTGTGCAAATATTCAATCTTCTTGATTCCCAGGGGGCTTTCGGAGGGTCAAAAAAGACACAAACACGTTGGAAATAATTATTGAATATATTCCACTTTACCTTATATGGCAATTTTCTATTCATTTTCTGCATATCACCCCAACTATGGAATGAATGAATGGATTATTTGCGCAACGCTTGACGTCAGTATCTCCGTTTGCAGAATGACGGGGCCATCTGTCATCCCAGTTTATATGAATGAAAACACATCACGTGACTCGCGAGAAACACGATTTCCTCACCGTCTAGACGCGTGTCCGAGCTAATATTCAACAATACCCCATATTGGAAGGACATGAACGGTACCGTTTGAGCGTCGTCTACCTGTATGATAAATGCCTTTTGCGCTTTTTTTTTTTTTTTTTCTGTTCTCTGTTTCCAACCTTCGTCTGGTGCGATGTCTATTTGCTAACTTGCAGGAATCAAATTACAGATGCTTCGCTTCCTATGTGATGGAGAAGTATTGTTTAAATGCCAAAAATGCTTTTAGCCTGCAGTGTGTTCAGAAGGTTTCTCACAAATTTTTCGAATTTTCTATATATCGAATTCTATATATATTTCGAATATAATAACAAAGAGAATGTATTCTATATATTTTTAATCATTATATTTTGAATACAATAACATATAAAATATTTTATATATATTTCGAATTATTATGTTTCGAATATAATAATATATAGAATATATCAAATAGAATTTTAATAGAATATATAGAATAGAATTTTATATTCTATATATTTCGAATCATTATATTCTATATTTTGAATTCTATATATATTCAAAATTCTATTAATATCCCATATTGGAAGGATATGAACATTACCGTTTCAGCGTCATCTACCTGTATGATAAATAGTTTTTGCTTTTTTACTGTTCTCTGTTTTTAACCTTCGTCTGGGGGTTTGCAGAAATCAAATTACAGATGCTTCGCTTCCTATGTGACAGAGAAGTATTGTTTAAATGTTAAAAATACTTTTAGCCTGCACACAATGCACATGCATACAATGCACATGCATACAATGCACATGCATCCAATACACATGCAGTGAACTTGCAGTGAAATATATGAAAGGGAAAAATCTAACAGTTTACAGATAAATAATTTATAGCAGCTTTTTTCAAAGTGTGATCCCTTGGGTTTTTGCGGCAGTATTCCAGGGATCCCTTAGCGTGATAGTTTTATATGAATTTTCTTAAAAATCAAACAGACGAGTATAATTTGAATGCATAATTTAGACCATTAGGAACTTTTTCTCATTTTGGGGCTCCGCCATCAAATTAAATTTCAAGAGGGTTCCATGGTCAAAAAAGTTTGAAAAATACTCATTTAGAGGCTTAAGTAACAAAGACTTAAATCGAATTTCTACAGCATGTTAAAACCGTTATATGCAGCAGTTACTGCAAAAAACAATTCCACCAGGTGTCCTCGCTATCATGTATCTCGAGGTGCCCCAACTGACCAGATTCTTCCCGAAGACTCCCATAGTTTAAGGGGACGGTGGTAGTTGAATTTTTTTTTATTTATTGACTTACAAACGTGAAAATTTGCATAAATATTCCTCTTAACATTACTATATACAATACTATTAATTTTTTTTTCAATTTTGTTATAATTTTCTATTTTATTTTTAATTTAATTTTTTTTAACGAAAATTTGATAATGCTTCTAGAGTGCCATTTGTTCACATTTTTGATTAATGTTTTACATTATGATCACTCAAAAACAAATTATGAACAAATTTGGGTATTCATTTGTAAATCCCTTAGAAAGTTCATTTTAAAAAAATATTTTTCTACGTTAAAACTTTTCATCATTTAATTAGGTTCTTATTCACTTTTAATTACCCTAATAAAGTCCAATTATAAAATGCATACCCAGTTTCATTAAAAAGTATGTGAGGTGTCTTCTTGCCAAATTTCATGCATCTCAGACAAAAATTAAGACGCATGGAGCATTTTAAAAATGTAAAACCTTTGAAAATTCCTTTTCGAAAAAAATGCATTCAACCTTTTGCTTACGAGTGGGACAGCGTCCATCCCAAACGAAGAACCTCCCAAAAAGACAGGTATGTGACATACCCTATCCCGAACAGTTCGACCCCCTTTGCAGGTATTGGCGTCCATGGAAATCGCTGACAGAAACATTGCACCTGCTGATGCCTGCAAAGAGGGATCGAACTGTTTGGATTAGGATATGTCAAATACCTGTCGTAAGCACATGTATGTCAAATACCTGTCGTACCACCCGTAAGCACATGTTAAATGTGGAAAATAATGTTATATATTAAAACATTTTTTTAGTCGATTTTTGCTCATTTCAACGCCCACCGTCCCTTAAGGCTAACTCTGCAATGATCAATTTATATCTAATTTAACAATAAATTGTCTCTATAACTGGAATGTAGTTTTATTTAAATAAATTAAACTATACTCACATTGTTACTTACCGTCTAGTTCACAAAATGTATATAAAAGTTTTTTGACTGTTATAAAAATTAAAAAAGTTTGATAAATCTATACACAAATAAAATTGAGAATCTGTCTGTCTGTATGTATGTTTGTCTCATCATCACGGGAGAACGGTTGAACCGAATTTCATGAAATTTTGTAGGTAGCCTTAGAATAGCCCCCACTTAAAACTTAGTCCATGTTTTGAGTTTCTAGGACCAGGGGTTCTCTAGAAATTAATTAAGAACGCACGGTTAAGCCTTCCATAGGCATAGCATTATGCAGACGATATTTTTCCCCGTAAATTTATTTCAAGAAAATGATATATTGATTAGCAAAGGTTTTAAATCCAATGTGTTTATGCGTCAGACAATTTTTATTAAATATTTTCTGATTTAAATAACAAAGACATGTATATAAAATAAATTTGATCGAAATTGCATTTTTGACTGGATTATATCAATTACGGCCTCCAGACTTACTGGGATCATTGATATTTTCAATTTATTTCGTCATCTGTTTTATTTTGGCAAAGATTTTTAAAATTCATATATTGTTGTACGGGTAATTTTCTACTAATGTACGGATATACAATATTTGGGAATACAAGTAGTACGGGTATATCCTCCGATACAATTTTAGCGTTTTTATTTTGGCATATATTGATTCAATTTCATATTTTTTGTAAATTTGTTTACAATTGGGACCAGGCTGTTTTATTCTTCAGATCTGCCTGTGAAGATAATTTTTGTATAGCGAGAACAGAGATTCTTAAACTTCTTTTTAGGAACATTAATTTAAATATTTTAATAGAATGCTTTAATGTCATTCAGAATTTTATACAAAATTTTTTATATATTACATATTCCTCACGAAGAACGGGTATACTGCTAGCTATTACATAATTAATTGCAGCGGAACTTTCAAAACACAGCCGAAAATGCACGGGAAGGCCATCTTATTAGATGCACATGAAATTACAAGATTTTAATCTCAAACCTGATTTAAAATTTAAGGTTCTCAAGGTGCCCTACCTGTAAGCACAAAGGATTTCCTTTTACTCCCTTTGTCCCGGAAAGCAAAAGTTGCAAGGACTAATGACGGAGAAATTAATTTCCAAAAGATGCGTTCATTAAAATAACTGCCTCTTTGCCGATGGCGGGGCGTATGTTTCATCTTTTTAGTATTTCTCGGTTCAGAAAAAAGCCCCACTGTTAAAAGCGGATTTCGTCATTTCACGTGGAAAGCTATTAGCATAATGAGCATGTCTCGAAAAGTATTTGCGAAGACTTTAGAACAGAAAATTGACGTATTTTGACGTGTAGAATGTTTCTACTCTCACATTTGCATCCATTCAACACGGAGTAAATCACTGTCGACCAGGGCCCTACTGGGGCTCTGGGCTGGCATCCTTCCCCGCCCCGTTTACCTCTCGATACATATGAAATGAACAAAAATATTTTTCAAAATATAATTGCATTCTAAGAAAAAGGTATATAAAATGTGGTTCTTACATATTTAAATGGAATTTAAATTATTGGCAATTTTCTCATCACACTGTAAAACATTCTGCAACCTTTGCTCTTTTTTTTTTCAGCCACCTTGTTGATAATTTCGGGAAACTGATAAGAAAAGCCACAAGTACGGTCCATGAAAATTCCAGCTTCGTTTCTGAAATATTCAGCTAATTATCGTCTGCCGAAGCGTTATTTTTGTTACACACACGCGCGAATCAGGAACCTTACTCCCCATTACGGACAGTTGATTTCCCTGAAACTTTCAGCAACATGCTTACAAATATTTTCCAGTGATAGCCAAGGTGCCAATATGCCAAATTAGTGTGATTAATCCCTATATATCTACAAAATGAATCTATCCGCTAGACAAACCTTGTCCGTGTTAGTCGTACTAGAGTCAGTTTCAGACTTCCGACATCTTTGCACTAACCTACAGGGTTATGTTCGGTCGCCATTGTAATAAACCCTGCTGCCCCAACCAAGAGTCGAACCCTTGATCTACGAACTGGCCAGCCGACGATCTACCTGGTACGAAATTGCAAACTCTTATTGCCGGAGTCGAATCTGCAAATATCAATTGAGGATTTCGCTTTTTGGTTCTCTATTTTGAACTCTATTTTAGTGCATCTTTTACACCAAGTATTTGGATTAGAATATCTATATATTTTTCTTCCTTTGAATGTAGGGAAAGTAATGGGAAAGTAATGGAATCGTGTCAAAAATCGCAACTCGAGTTTTCGATAGATCTACCCGTTTTAGGGCCTATAGAACACGAAAAAACTATTTTTAGCGTGGCGTCTGTGTCTGTGTGTATCTGTAATGCATATATACACTCTAACTCAATAACTAATGGACCAAATTTCATAAAATTTTATGGGTGAGCTACTTGTGGGCGACCCTGGTGCTGATTAGATCTTAGTACGATTTGGGATAAAACAACCTGGATTTTTTTTGCAAAATGGCCCACAAAAATCATATGTATCCACTCCAGCTAAATGGATGCAATTTCACAAAGTGTAGTAGATAAGTCACTTGTGGGTTACCTTGGTGCAGATTAGATTTTAGTGCGATTCTGAAAGAGAGAACCTGCCTTTCTCTACGAAATGTCTCGCTGAAATCGTTAATATCTAAAATAAAAGACTATGTATCAAATGTATGCTCAAATGTACCCATTAAATGCATGTTTTATACGTAAATTTTGACGATAAAAATAATAAGACCATCCTTATTACTCTGGGACTAACCGTTCTCGAGATATTTTTGTTTTTTCGCGTGTTTGCTACGCCACCTTTGAAAATACGTCCAGGTCACAAATAAAAGCAAAAAAAAAAAAAATATGAATTAAAAGTGCAAATTCAGTGTTATTTTGTTCAATTAAATTAAATTTAATGAATTATTAAATAAATAAAAAGAAGATGAATTTAAGTTTGTAGGTAAAGTCATGTGCTACTCACATCATTTTTTTTTGTTATTCTTAATCTAATATTAAGAATAACAACAATTGAGAGTTTTTTTACCAATTACAAACAAAAATTGAGTTTTTTTTTACCAATTTCGGATAAACAGTTGCTACAGAAGCCTTTCTTCCTGACCTCCTTCGCTGTCTTTTCCTTGATCTTGGTTTGAATTCCCTTAAAGGAACTCTGACAGAATCTGCGTATACCTTGCCTGTCTTCTCTTTGACTTCTTCCTATACTGTGTGCCAGTAGGTTTTATTGGGTGATGATTATTTTCAGTAATCCATCTACTTGACTGCGCATTCTAAGCTGGTAAGCTTCTGATTTCTTTGATCCTGCAATTAAAACTTGCAATGCATTGTTAAAAGCCAATCCTGCAATTAAAACTTGCAATGCATTGTTAAAAGCCAATCCTGCAATTAAAACTTGCAATGCATTGTTAAAAGCCAATGCTCTTCAACATATTGATTGATCTTCGTCTCTTCATCAATATTGTTTGTATCTTCCCTAAACTCAGGAACTACCTCCGTACCTTCTCTGTCCGATATGTTACCCGCACTTTATACAGGGTGATTAAAAAAAAAGATGGGCCAAACTTTATTAGGTGGTAGTACATACCAAACCGGCCAAACCGTTACCTTACACCTTTCTGATAGGTCGGACGGTCTGGGTCTCAACAACAACAACACCAAACCGGCCGCCCATTAAGCTACTCTATGTCTTAGGATGAGTCGGTCGGCCTGAGCTTTCGATACCAAACCAAGTGTCTCCCGGCCACACTTTAAGCTACCATTAGCCTTAGGCTTGGTCGTGTGGTCTGGGCCTTCAACACCAAACCAAGCGTCCTTCCGAGAGGTTGGTGCTAGGGGAAGGAGGGTATGGTCCCTGTGGATGCCTCCCCCACTGGGTTCCAGTCTAAATTGGATGGCACTTTCCGGCCGTCTAAACAGTTACCTTGCACGTTTCTGGTAGGTCGGACGGTCTGGATCTCAACAACACCACCAAACCAAGCATTTTTCGTCATGGTCTACCGGGTTGGAAATGAAACGTAACGGCACCAGTGGGCGCATAATGGTGAAACCGATGAGGTGAGGCGAAAACGCAAGAATGATTTAGGAGTTATAAAATGACATTTAATAAAGAGTAATTACAGTAACGGCTAAAAGATGGAGGGATTGGCGAACTCTCTCGAACAGACCAGGCATGTCATGCACTTCGGCAGCAGCGGTCGAAGTTCTGGCGACGAGTTCCTCTTTCGATGCAAAGGGAGTGTCATAGACGAGGCTCTTGAGATATCCCCACAAGAAGAAGTCAAGACACGACAGATCTGGCGATCGGCCTCTCAAAAGTTGGAGCTGCAAATAACTGCTGCAAACTGATAAGGCCTTACATTCGATGTTAAAATTTGCATAAGGGTTCTTCTTCCCCAGATGAAATTTGCATACGTGATTTTCTTCAACTAGAAAATACCAACCAGAATGACGCTTTTAAGTTTGCGGAGCGGCCGCTTCCCAACGAGTAAGCGCCCTGTAACACCCTTACGCTTCATTTCCGACATAGTAAACTATGACGAAAAATGCTTGGTTTGGCGTGTACTAGCACTTTTTAAAGTTTGGCCTATCGTTTTTTGAATCACCTTGTATAAAGCAACGAGAAAACAAATTGTCTATTACAATACTAAAGTCCTTCACAAATTTCGTGATAAAGCTCGCTCTATTCGGGAACTTAAATACTGATGGATACATAAATAGTTGGAGTCAACTATCGTCCCTCAAAATGGAGGACAGACCCCCCCACCCCCATCCCCGGTCGCACCAAGGCACCTACTCGGGCCAGACCTTCACTTGCAAAAAATTCCTTGTGATGGAACGCGAAACGCAAAATCAACGCGGTGAGAATAGCCCTAAATCTTTCGCTTTATAGCTCTACTCAAAAATACATTTTTAATTCTTCACTGGTTCCCGAGGGTGTACGGAGGTAAAATAAAGCTTACAGGACTGTGCTGTGCAGGACTGTATTGTAATTTATACAGCATTGTACGTACAATTAAATTGATTTAAAAAAAAATCACACAAATCATTTTCACATCGTGCTTTTTCTTGTTTGAATTTTAAAAAGAACATTTTAAATTGCTGTGAAATGCCATTCTTGCAAAATCGTGACCCACGAAAAAGTTTTTAATAATTTTAATCGATTCAACGCTGCAGCGAAAAAAGGACATCAGGTTCTCCAATTTCAGTTTTCTCGTCATCAGTGCTATCATCCATTAAATCAAAGAAAAAAATGTTCGTTCCTCTGGGGTATCGTAATTATCATACTCCTCAAAATCAATTTTCAGATCCATTGAAACAATCGTCCTTCAATAAATCGAAGAATGCGGGAGAGGAGTAATAACCGGTTTGAACGTCCTGTATTTGAAAGAAACGAACAATACATGCATGAAATACTATGGAAATACAAAGAATATCCAGGATTGGCAACCTGAGCTATAAATATGCGCAAAAATCTCAAGCATTTTACTTAAAAGGTTCACTAATTTCCTAATCTAAATTTTGCATTTCTATTATTAGCAAAGATTTATTTCATTGGAAGAGCCAATTTCCAACTTTTCTGTGATTGGTTTATTGCTAAAACGTTACGTCTACGTCAAAAAAAGGTAGATTACAAAGCTAGTGTACTTTGGGAAATTTTGACAATGATCTATCTGCCTTACTGACTTTACTAATATGAACGCTTCGCGAGCTGGGTGGATGAGCTCACGAAGCAAAATCCAGGGGTTGAAGAGCAGCATGCAAAGAGAGGAGTTTAACACGCGTATTACGGCTACGTAGCAGGCGTAAAGAAAGAGCTAAGTGAGCGGCAGCGAACAAGGGGCAGGGGAGCCCTTGAGTTTCGGGAGTTGGCAAGGGGCATGGGAGCCTGACGGAGTGAAAGAGCTCGAGAAGCGAGTTCCGGGGTTGGTGAACGTCAAGGAACAATGGGCGAAGCCCCAACATGTTTAATACGCTTGCTTAATACATTTTGAACAAAAACATACGTACAGTTTTGAACGAAACGTACAGTTTTGAAATTTTACCTGTGACTCGCGAATCGAATTACAAGAGTTAGCGAGCGTCAGCGGACAATGGGTGTAGCCCTATTGTACAAAAAAAAAAAGTGTACAATAGTAACCCTAAAGTAACCACACACAATTTATAACCATAATCAATTCAGAATTATTAACTCCGAATTATGAGTATCATATTAACAAATATGAGTATATAACCATAATTGATTCAGAATTGTGACTCTTAGTAGATCAGCATGGTTTAAAGGGAATTAGAGATTTTTAAGCGAATCAGCATGCTTTGCTTAAAATGTAATCAATATCAGTGTATGCATTAAAATGAATTGAATTGAATTAAAAGATCATATTCAGTGCCATTTCAAATAATTACGCTATTTTGGGCAATTAATCTCAATGTAATGAATTATTAAAGGAATAAAGAAAAAATGAATTTGAGTCTGTAGGGAAAGGCATGTACTGCCGACATCAGATTTTTTTTTTCTTTTTCTTTCTCCATGACTACTATATATATATGTATATAATGTAAACATTCATCTTATTAAAGAACCCTCTTAGAAAAGCAAGCCATATTCATTGATATTAATTTCCGTAGCGAGGCTTTGTCAGGTTGAAAACCCTTTGGGTCTGTCTGCCCCTTGTTAACAGTGAATAAATAAATAAATAAATAAATAAACAATAGTTAAATATGAATAGATGTAATTTTTTCCCTTAAAGAAAGGTTGGAGAACAAACAAGTTAGATAAATAAACACAACATCAATTTATAAATGTAAGAGTTTCCTTGTGCTACGAAATAATAGAACATACACACAAAAAAAGACGTTGAATACTAAGCGCTTGCAGCAAACATTAAAAAAGAATATTGAGCAATGCGTGCTTGTTTAGTTGAAATCTGAATGACATTTTATTTTCCCTATGATGTCCAAAACGAATGACATGAATTTAAAAACGCTAGCTTGAACCGTTTTCGAGGTATTGTGACGCTATCGAGTTTCTTCGACGAAGGGAGCACGTTTCAAGCATCCCTGAACTTGAATTGAACGTTTTTAAGGTGATGTATGTATGTATGTGTGTGTGTTAGTGTGTGTCTGTGAGTCCGTGGATGCGATATTTCACGAAATAATGGAGCATTTCAAACTTAATTTGGTACGATTATTACCATCTCGGAATATTTGAGCCATTTTGATTTTAAACGCTATCGAACAGTTGGAAGACCCCCCCCCCCCCACCACCACCCAAATTTTTTAATGATTTAAAAAAATATTAAAAATCAGGACATTCGATGTTGTTAATTAAAAAATCATTTTGAGCATATTTTTTTTTAATTCCAAAACGAATGACATGAATTTAAAAACGCTAGCTTGAACCGTTTTCGAGATATTGTTTGTTTCTCAAATAAATGCATCTAAAAAATACATAAACGTGAACAGTAGTAAGTATCATCACTTGGCTAAAAATTTGGTGACATTAGCGACTCACTTAGCGAAATATCGCCAACTTGATGACTTTTTAATGTGGGGCCAAATTGACGAAAATGCCCCAAATTATCAAATAATGACGCTAAATTGATTAAATTATAATTAACATATTTTAATGTAATAGGGTATACTAATAATATTTCCCATTGTCAAGTTAGATTTGCGCGAAATGTAAGTTAATTTGATACTTCAAAATAATTTCACATGTTGTGATCCAGAGAAGCGACCAATGTCAGTATACTTTTCAACGCTGAAAACATTATACAAAAGGATCTTGTCCCATCATTATTTGGCATTGAAAGAAGTAAAGTACTTGCATTATGTGGGGAGAGTTTTGTGCAGCCCACATTAAATTTTTTAATATTTAATATCATAATTGAAACACAAATTAAAAAATCTGAGGGCAACACATGACTTTCCTTATATAATGCAATGAATTTACTACTTTTACAGTAAAAAAAATATTTTTTTCTTATAGTAGATACTTATATCCTTTCCAAGATATTGAATTTTCGACATTTTGTCGTCATTTTTATCCAGTTGGTGAGATTTTCGTTAATTTGGCAGCATTTCAAAAAGTCGCCAAGTTGGCGACATTCCGCCAAATTCGTCGCCAAAATCGTGTCAAGATTTATGGATGAAGAAATAAGTTATTCTTATAGCAGATAAATGACTATTGGCGTTCAAATACAAAAGTATTACTCAAATTATCTTTTCTCATGAATGGAACGAGCTAGATCCACGAGAATGATGTCACCCAATTTATCGCATGATATTTCATATGAAAAGTGAACATGTTTTTCAACAGTTAATATTTGTTTTTAATTTATGGGATTTTTTGATAAATTTATTTGAAAACTGTGCAATATCTCAAGAACGGTTCATGCTAGCGTTTTAAAGTTTATGTCAATCGTTTTCTAAGGAAAATTAAATAAGAAATGTTTATTTGCGTAACTTTATTAAAGGTTTTGATTTTTTGATGATTTTTTCAATATTTCGGGGGGGTTCTGAACATTCGATTACGTTTAAAAACAACAGGCTTCCAGTATTCACGGATTGTGATTTTTGTACCAAATTTCATTCGAATCGCTCCATTTGTTCGTGAGATATCGTCTCCACAGACTCCCTGACACACACACCCACATACATACTTTCACACACACACAGACATCACCTCATAAATGTTTGATTCGTGATCAGGGATGCTTGAAACGTGCTCTCCCGTCGGAAACTCGAATTCGAATTTTCGACCCCGTCACAATACTTTCCTTATACATTAGGTATATAAGGAAAGTAAAAAGAAATGGATTAAATTGTGAACGATTTGTTATTTTAATGTGTTTCATCCAAACATATGTTCACAATGATTACTCCCAAATATAACTCCTGCCAAATATGGAAATCATCTTCCTTGTAAATTTCTTTGTATTTCTATCAGTTACTTTCTAGTAACGAAAAAATCTGTTGTGGGCAGTATATGACTTTCCCTGCAGACTCATATTCACGTTCTCTTTATTTCTCTAATAACTCATTAAATTGAGTTTGATTGCACAAAATAACACCCATAATTATTTTGAATTACACTGAATTTGCAATTTTAATTCAATTTTCATTCTCATTTGGTAACAGAACTTATTTTCAAATGTGGCGTAAAGAAAATACGAAAAAACAAAAATATCTCGAGAACGGCTTTTTCTGGTGTAATGGGGCTGATCTTATTCTTTTAATCGTCAAAAATTACGTATAAAACAAGCATTTAATTGGATTATGTAGTCTTTTATTTTAGATTTTGACGATTTTTTCAGGCCATTTCGCGAAAAAATGAAGGTTATTTCTTTTTCAGAATCGTACCAAAATCTAATCAGCACCAGAATAAACCACAAGTGACTTATCTACCAAATTTTGTAAAATTTGGTCAATTAGTTTTTCAGTTAGAGTTGATACATTCATTGCACAGACAGACAGACACACAGACGTCACGCTAAAAATGGTTTTTACTTTCCCTGCAATACATGGTAATGTATAGAGAAAGTATTGGAATCATGCCGAAAATCACAACTCGAGTTTTCGACGGATCAGAATTTCATAAAATTTGGTAGGTAAGTCACTTGTGGGATACTCTGGTGCTGATTAGATTTTGGTACGATTCGGAAACGAACAACCTGCCTTTTTTTACGAAACGGCCCGCAAAAATCGTCAAAATCTAAAGAAAACAAAAAGACTACGTATGCCCAAATGTATCAATTAAAAGCTTGTTTTATACGTAATTTTTTACGAAGAAAAGAATGAGATCAACTCCATTACACTGGGAGTAGCCGTTCTTAAGATATTAAATTTTAGGAAATACAAAATTTAAATTTTTATGCGGCCCCCATACAAAAACATTTCCAGTGAGTAAAATGTGCCCCATACACTAATAAGGTGATGTACAAAATTTCAGCATTTTATTATAAAAAGTCCCAGAGATATGAAAAGACAAAAATGCTGACTTAAACCACTTTTCGATGCATCGACATGGGTTCCCAGAGGGGAAAAATCATGTCGGCAAATCGCGTTTCAGGGGTCATACATAAATTACGAAAGAAAACAATGATTAAATAAATAAATAATAATTTTGCTATTTATTGGTACAAAAGTATCTACACTGTGTAGAAATAATAACTTTACACAAAGATTACAAAACTTGTTCAAAATGTTTTCCATGCATGCCAAAGATCCATTAAAGATAAGAGGCAGAAATTATTTGCCTATGATACATTTCTGCTTTGCGTCTTTTGCACTCTTGCTATAAACATTTACATTTTAATGTGTGATTAATTCCTCACCAACTTTGTTTAAACATATCTCTGGGACTTTATATGATAAAATGCTGAAATTTTGTACATCACCTTATTAGTGTATGGGACAAAATTTACTGATTAGAAATGTTTTTGTATGGGGGCCTAAATTTTGTATTTCTTCAAATTTAATCCCCTGAAAATGTTTATCGATTTCATAAAATTCTGTACCTTTTTTACGCAACTTTGTAATTTATTATATATGTCTAAGATCAATATTTAAGGAATAATAGCCGAGGTCAATGTTTTAGGGACACCCTGTACACATATAATGTATTGCAGGGAAAGTATAATTGAACCAGTACTCTATACCTGTAGCCGTATATATTATGTATGTAGGTATTTTGTGTTCTGCATATAGGATCACCATTATGTAGGTATTTTTTAAACTTTTATTTAGTGATTACTTAGATAAATTAAAATATACTTCCTTATCCGTATTTGAATATAGATAATCGTTCAACTTTTACTTAAAACACTTAGGTGATTTTACAGACTTCAGTTCATTAGGTAAAAGATTAAAATTCTTAGGGGATAACCACAAGAAGTTTTTACATGAAATTTCATGGCTAACTTTAGGATTTATATAGTTATAGTTGGAAGAATGTGTAGAACTGATGTTGTAATTGATTTTTACTTTCCTTATATACATATTATAATGTATAAGGAAAGTATTGCGACGGGGCGAAAATTCGAATTCGAGTTTTCAACGGGAGAGCACAGTTCAAGCATCCCTGAACACGATGTTTTTAAGGTAATGTGTGTGTGTGTGTGAAGAGACGATATCTGATGAACGAGTAGAGCGATTCGAACGAATTTTGGTACAAAAATCACAATCCGTGAATACTGAAAGCCTAAGGTTTTTAATCGCAAACGAGTGTTCAAAACCCCATTAAATTTTCGAGTGAAAATTTGGAGAAAAATCAAAACCTTTCATAAAGTTCAAATAGTCATTTCTTATATAATGCTTCATTAGAAAACGATTGATATAAACTTTAGAACGCCAACATGAATCGTTCTCGCGATATTGCGTATTTTTTAAATAAATTTATCAAAACATCACATAAAATAAAAAAATATATTAATTATTGTGAAATATGTTCACTTTTCATATGTAATATCTTGCGATAAATTGGGTGACACAATTCTCGTGGATCTAGCTCTTTCCATTCATGAGAAAATATACATTAGGTATTACTTTTGTATTTGGACGCCAATAGTCATTTATCTGCTATAAGAATAACTTATTTCTCCGTTCATAACGCTTGGCGAGATTTTGGTGACGATTTTAGCGGAATGTCGCAAACTTGGCAACTTGATTAAATATTGCCAAATTAACGAAAATGTCGTCAAATTCATAAAATTGACGCTAAATTAATGAAAATGACGACTAATTGACGAAAATTCAATATCCTGGAAAGAATATAAGAATCTACGAGTTCTATAAGAATAACCTATTTTTCCGTCTGTAACGTTTGGATAAAATTTTGATAACGAATTTTTAGCAATATCTCCAACTTTGTGACCTTTTAAATGTTGCCAAATTGACGAAAATGTCACCCAATTGATAGAAATCCGTCAAATTTATGAAACTGACGCTGAATCAATGAAATGACAACTCACTGATGAAAGTTCAATATCTTGGAAAGAACATAAAAATAGACTAAGAATAACCCATTTCTCCGTCTGTAACGCTTGGTGAGAAATTTAGCGGGGCGTTGCCGAATTGGCGACTTGTTAAATGTTGCCAAAGTGACAAAAATGTTGCCAAATTGATAATAATGACGCCAAATGAGAAGTAAAGTTCGCAAATTCTGATTTCCCTCATATGACGGGCATACATTCTAGTATATAAGAAATGCTCTGCTCTACGTTTGTCTGTAACATTTGGTGATGTATTTGGTGATATAACTAGCAAAGTATTGCCAATTTTGGCGATATTTCGCCCCAGATTGACGAAAATTTCGTTAATATTACAAAAATGACGCTAAATTAATGAAAATGACGCCTAATTGATGAATTAATTAATTAAAATATTTTAATATATGGACTATATCACTTATTGAGGATGCTATCAATATTGATAATTGTATTAATTTAGAGTTGTGTGAAATATAAGTTAATTAAGTACCTAGAAATAGTATTACATGTTGTCATCCGTAAAATCGCCCAAAGTACAACTCAACATTAAAAACACAGTACCGTGGATCTTATACATTATTTTTTGACTGTAAAAGGAGTCAATTTATTGCATTATATAAGGAAAGCTATGTGTTGCCCACATCATATTTTTTAAGTAGTTGAGGTTCTTAAATAAAAAGAAAATACATTTAAAAATATAAAGTTGAGGAATAGTTAACATATCAAAGTAAAATCAATTGATGCAGTTTGGACTGAACTTGAATCAAAGGATATAGATTAGAATAATAATCCCCACCTAAAATAGGAACACATATTAGAAAAATAGTCACCGTCCCAAATAAGCATACCATTGAACAAATAGGTAAACACAAAGGAGTTGTATAACATTTTAAAAACTCTGATGTGGGCAGCGCATGACTTTCCCTGCAGAATTATATCCACGTTCCCTTTATTTTAATTAAATTTAATTCACTTTTCGTTCTCATTTGGTAACTGGACTTATTTTCAAAGGTGGCGTAGAGAAAATACGAAAAAACTAAAATATTTCGAGAACGGCTAGTCCTAGTGTAATGGGGTTGGTCTTCTTCTTTTCTTCGTTAAAAATTACGTATAAAACAAGCATTTAATGGATATATTTGAGCATACGTAGTTTTTTTATTTTAGATTTTGACGATTATTGCGGGCCATTTCGCAAAAAAAGGCAGGTTATTTTTTTTCGAATCGTACCAAAATCTAATCAGTACCAGGGTGACTCATAAGCGACTTATGGATCGAATTTCACAAAATTCGGTAAATTAGTTTTTCAACTAGAGTGGATAAAGACTTTTGCGGGCTATTTCGCAAGAAAAGGCGAGTTCTTTTATCCCGAATCGTACCCAAAACTATTTAGCATCAGATTTGCCCACAAGTGACTTACCTACTAAATTTTATGAAATTCGGTCAATTAGGTTTTTAGGTAGAGTGGATACAATATCTGCACAGACAGACAGAAACACACACAGACTTTATTACCATGTATTACAGGGAAAGTAAAAATAACTGTGATACAATCGACCTAAGATGAAAAAGATTAAATTAAATATAACATAGTGTTTAGACACAACACATAGGAACGCCATTTAAGATATCATCAATATACACACCCAAATATTAGCATCTTTTAACATGATCCATTATAGTACAAAAACAGAGATTTTGTGTAGAACAAGTAGGCAAATGATATCTAACGTCTAAGGATATGCCGCGAGTTGATAAGGAAAACAACATATAATTGGTTTAAGAAACATTAATATTTAATTTATCGGCTGAAAAACCACATATTTAAACGCTTTATGCCATCATTCATATTGAGCAGTAAATTATTATAATCATTTTCAGAATACATTAACACAGTGTCTTCAGCAGTGGAGTTTAACTGATCGTTTAAATTCAAACTGCACAGATCGTTAATATACAGTAAAAATAAGAGTCCAAGAACAGAACCCCTGAGGGACACCAGTTTGTAGTGATGATTTTATAACTTATGTTATTGATGTTTACCCGTTGTATTCTATTACACAAGTAAGATTTTAACCAGTCATCAGCAGCACCACGAAACCCATGATTCGAAGAAGAAGAACCTGCATTTTTTTACGAAATGAGCCTCAAAAATCGCCAAAATCTAAAATAAAATCTATATACTCAAATGTATCAATTAAATGCTTGTTTTATACGTCATTTTTGACAATGAAAAAATTAAGACGAACCCTAATACTATAGGCCTAATCGTTCTCGAGATATTTTAGATTTTTCGCATATTATTTTCTACACCGCTTTTAAAAATATGTCTAGTTGCCAAATAAAAACGAATATTGAATTAAAATCTGGTGTGGCCAGCACATGATTTTTCCTTCATACTCACATTCACGTTCTCTTTATTCCTTTAATAATTCATTGAGTTTAATGACACAAAATAACAGCCATAATTGTTTTAAATGACACCGAATTTGCACTTTTAATTCAATTTTCGTTTTTATGTGGTATTTTCAAAGGTGGCTTAACGAAAACGCGAAAAAACTAAAATACCTACGTATAAAGTAAACATTTAATTGATATATTTGAGCATACGTAGTGTTCTATTAGATTTAACGATTTTTACGGACTATTTCGTAAAAAAAAAAAAAAGCAGATTTCTTTCCGAATCGTACCAAAATATAATCAGCGCCAGGTTAACCTACAAGTGATTTATCTTCCAAATTTTGGGAAATTTGGTCTATTAGTTTTTCAGTTAGAGGTGGATACAGGCAATTTTTGCAGGTGGTTTCGGAAAAGAAGGCAGGTTGTTTTATCCCAAATCGTGCCAAAATCTAATCAACACCAGGGTCACCCATAAGGGACTTACCTACCAAATTTTATAAAATTTGGTCCATTAGTTTTTCAGTTAAAGTGGATACAAAATGTGCACAGACAGACGCACACACAGACGTTACGCTAAAAATAGTTTTTTTCGTGATCTAGAGATCCCGAAACTTGTAGATCCGTCGAAAACTCGAGTTCCGATTTTTGACACGTTTCCAATACTTTCCTTATACATTACCATGTATTGCAGATAAAGTAAATCTGCAAATTTAGTGTTATTTTTTGGAATTAAACTCAATTTAATGAATTTTTAAGGAAATAAAGAGAAAATGAATGAGTCTGTAGGGAAAGTCATGTGCTTTTCACATCAGATTTTTTAATTTTTATCAGTGCTACACATATACAGTTATAAAATTTAAGTGACGCGAAGTCAATTTTAAATCCCTTCTAAAGCCACATTGGTTAGAAGAAAAGAAATGGTTTTTTGCTCAATATATGTTTGAATTCTAACATTCACTAATTTTTTCAAAATTTTAGAAAAAATCGGAAGATCTATAATTATTAAGATCATTAATGTCACCCATTCTTACTCTCAAAGAAATTATTGGAATCATGTCGAAAATCGCAACTCGAGTTTTCGACGGATCTGCACATTTTAGGACTTGCAAAACACGAAAAAACTATTTATAGCTTGATGTCTATGTGTGTGTTTGTATGTGTGTGTGTGTGTATGTGTCTGTTTGTTTGTTTGTGTATGTGTCTGTCTGTCTAGGCAAATTTTGTACCCACTCTAATTGAAATACTAATGGACCAAATTTCATAAAATTTGGTAGGTAAGTCCCTTGTGGGTGGCTTTGGTGCTGACTAGATTTTGGTACGATTCGGGATAAAAGAACCTGCCTTTTTTGACAAAATGGCCCTCAAAAAGTTGCCTGCATCCACTGTAGCTGAAAAACTAATGGATCAAATTTTACAAAATTTGGGAATCACATCACTTATAGATTATCCTGGTGCTGATTAGATTTTTGTACGATTCGGAAAAAAGAACCTGCTTTTTTTTGCGGAATGGCCCTCAAAAATCGTTAAATCTTAAAATAAAAGACTACGTATGCTCATATATATCAATTAAACGCTTATTTTATACGTACGAAAAGAACCCCTCGAAAAGACGACGAAAAGAACCCCATTACTCTAAGACTAGCCGTTCTCGAGATATTTTAATTGTTTTGCATTTTCGCTACGCCACCTTCGAAAAAAATCTGATGTACGCAACACATGACTTTCCTTATATAATGTAATAAATTTACTACTTTTACCGTAAAAAAATAGGTTTTTCTTATAGTAGATACTTATATTCTTTCCAAGATATTGAATTTTCGACAATGAGTCGTCATTTTCATTGATTTAGCGTCATTTTTATCCATTTGGCGAGAATTTCGTAAATTTGGTAACATTTCAAAATGTCGCCAAGTTGGCGACATTCCGCCAATTTCGTCACCAAAATCTCGCCAAGCGTTATAGACGAAGAAATAAGTTATTCTTGCAGCAGATAAATTGGCGTTCAAATACAAAAGTATTACTCAAAGTATCTTTTTTCATGAATGGAACGAGCTAGGTCCACGAGAATGATGTCACTCAATTTATCGCATGATATTATATATGAAAAGTGAACATGTTTCTCAATAGGCATTTTTTTTTTCTATTTTATATGACTTTTTGATAATTTTTTTGAAAAATGTGCAATATTTCGAGAACGGTTCATGTTAGCGTTCTAAAATTTATGTCAATCGTTTTCTAATAAAAAATTACATAAGAAATGTCTATTTGCGTAATTTTATTAGTGGTTTTGATTTTTTGACGATTTTTTCAAAATTTAATTCGAAAATTTAGGGGGGTTCTGAACATTCGATTGCGAATAAAAAAACAATAGGCTTCCAGTGTTTACAGATTGTGATTTTTGTACCAAATTTGGTTCGAATCGGTCTATTCATTCGTCAGTTATCGTCTCCACAGACCCACTGACACACACACACACACACACACACACACACATACTTTCACACACACACATACACACACACACACACAGACATCACTTCAAAAATGTTTAATTTGTGATCAGGGATGCTTGAAACGAGCTCTCCCGTCGAAAACTCGAATTCGAATTTTCGACCCCATCACAATACTTTCCTTATACATTATGTATAGAAGGAAAGTAATAAGTCCAATTACCCAATGAAAACGAAAATTGAATTAAAAGGGCAAATTTAGTATCATTTAAAATAATTATGGATATAATTTTGTGCAATTAAGTTCAAGTAAATGAATTATTGAAGAAATAAAGAGAACTGAATATGAGTCTGCAGGGAAAGTCGCGTGCTGCTCAGCGTTTTATAAAGTGGGATGACATTCGCAATCTTCATATTTTCAGAAAAATACCCAAAGTTACAGATTTATTTAAAATAAGAGTCATATATATATATATATATATATATATATATATATATATATATATATATATATATATATATATATATATATATATATATATATATAAAATATGCATAATTTAGTTCATTTTAACAGTACAGTGACCGCCGCTTATAAGAAACACGTTCGTTTCGCTCGTTTTGTTTCTTATAAGCAGTTGTTTCTTAAATCCGGAAATTTTTTAAATATCGTTCTTCCATTGTAAATACTAACTATTGAACACAGTTTTACAGAATTTAAAAGATAAATGTATATAAGTAAAATATTAGTACGTACATAATACATTTGTAAATTAAGTTTTGCATTCAAAAATATTTCTCATTTTACAAATTAAGCCTTACAACTTAAATTATTATCTATATGCATATAGTATGCAGTTAAATAAGAATAAAAAGTAAAACTCATAGGTCGTTCATTTATGTATAAGAGCATAGTACATTTTCATACATACCGTAATCTATTACTGAAGAATAGCAAAAAACTTATCCAGTATTGTTTGTGCTAACGAGTCTGTGATTAGTTTACGTACATCCATTTCTAAATCATAAAACAGTCCATAAACTTTTTCTGATGCCCCTCTGTGTTCAAGAGTTTTTCTAATTATAGTTAGGGCTTCTCGCGACTTTTTGGCTGTAGGAAAATTTTCTTCTTGTGGAACGTCGTCTTCATTTTCTTCTTCATTGCAAACATTCTGAATTTCCGCACTATGTCATCATCATTGTTTTCTTCAGATGTTTGTAAATTTTCGTCGATGTGAATCCATTCTTCGAAAGGTGCTTTAAATTCTTCTTCATCTTCTGCTGGTATGGCAACATTATTTTTCAAAAATCCTGCTTTACGGAAGCAATTAAAAATGCATATGTCAGAAACTTTTTTCCATGCGCCTGCGATCATATGGATAGCATCAAGCAAGGTTGTTTTCTTGCTTATTGACTACACGGAGGTGGAGAATCATACTTTTTAAGTAAACTTTGCTTTTCAAGCAAAGTAAGGGTTTGCGACATGCTTCACTAGCAAAACATAAAATGACTAACTAAAGCTGTACGAATCTTATTTGAGTGCATAAGCAAAGATGCCTTTCCTTATCAGTACGTTTCCTTAACTGCCAAAAGATTAAAGCTCGTTTCTTACTGGTTTGGGGTTGTACTCCCCAAGTCTTTCTGCGGAGAAATCCTCTGTCATCCTTTGTTACATAGCAAACTCCCACCCCCTCCCCGTACGCCCAGAGACAAGAGATAACAACTCGTCCTTCAGTTAACCTTAAACAAATCGATTTTTTTTTTTTACACCAGCGTCGCAAGGAAATCAACAAATTTTCTGTAGAAAACTGTTTCTTATAAGCGGAATCGTGTTTCTTATAAGCGACACAATTTTAATGTTAAAACGAAGTTTGTATTTGTTTCTGTCGTTTTGAGTCTTATAAACGGCTGTTTCTTATAACCACTGAATCTTATAACCGGCGGTCACTGTAATACCATCGTTATACCAGCAGACTTATTGTCTTGGACAGTATCGACTGTTTTAAGTGCATCAGACACATCCATTGTATTCAAATAGTATGAATCATAATAAGAAAAATCTGATGTGGGCAGCACATGACTTTCCCTGCAGACTTATATTCACGTTCCCTTTATTTTAATTCAATTTTCGTTCTCATTTGGTAACTGGACTTACTGTCAAAGGTGACGTAGTTAAAATACGAAAAAACTAAAATATCTCGAGAACGGCTAGTTCTAGTGTAATGGGGTTGGCATATATATATATATATATATGTACGCGTAAGCAGCTCTTAATTTTTTTCCCCCTGTAAAGTGTATGGTGTACATATCGTGCTTTAGGTTAAATAATTATTAGGTAAAAAGAAAACAAGCGAAAAAGTAGCAATAAATGAATCAAAATACGTCAATGAAAAAGCAAGAAACGTCTAAAATATTTAATGAGAAAAGAAGCGACAGCTTGAATCGTAGTGGGCCATTTCGCAAAAAAAAAAAAAAAAAAAAAAAAAAAAAAAAAAAAAAAAAAAAAAAATTCGGTTCTTTTATCCTGAATCGTACCAAAAGTAAGTTAATCTGCACCAGGGTCACACACAAGTAACTTACCTACCAAATTTTATGAAATTGGGTTCAATAGTTTTTCGAGTTAGAGCGGATACATACATTCCACAGACAGACAGACACACACACAGACGTCACGCTAAAAATAGTTTTTTTCGTATTCTAGAAGTCCCGAAACGTGTAGATCCGTCGAAAACTCGAGTTGCGATTTTCGGCATGATTCCAATACTTTCCCTACACACTACCATGTATTACAGGGAAAGTAAAAATCCGTAATGCAATTTTGATTCACAGAAATATTGCTAGACTTTAATACCATTAAAACTTTCTTTAATACTTTCTTTAATATTTTAATATTTAGAAGTAAGGAGATTACAGGATCCATGAATACCCACTCCTAAAAGATAACCTTATAGAAGGAGATGGGTAAACACGGCAATTGTAGTAGCATCAAATGACATAAAAACAGTTAAGATAAAACAATTGCAACAAATCATTACATCACAACACCTAAGAAAATAAACATAGACAATAAAAAAGATAAAGATGGCAGTAAGAAAAGGTAAAAAATTAGCTATCAATACGGAAAATATTCTCAATTTCAACTAAATTATAAGTACATAACCAGTTTTTTATTGTCCTGGGAAAGAAACGATAGGTAACATTGCTTTTAAAAGGTTGAGGCAGAAGCCTGTAAACTTTAGAAGCTAAAAAGAGATACCATTTCTGAAGCGTAGCTCGCTAAGGTCTGATAATACCCCTCGTTAGTCTGAAGTTACCTTGACTACCATCCGCATTCTTATTTCTAAAATAAAACATGTTAAGAGCTTTGTAAGCATAAAAATGCATAGATGGCATAATCATAGAATCGATAAAAAGAGGGAAGGATGGTGTCTGATAATAAAATTGTCTGATTAATAAACCGTTTATTTATTTAGTCAAATCAACGGTATCGGTACTAACGGATCATTTCTTAATACGATTTTGGTGACAAAAATGTTGCCATTCTCTTGTTTTTACTAAAAACTTTTGTTGAAGCATGTATTTCAAGACCTGCTATATATAAAGCTTAAACAATAACTGATATGGTTTGAGCATCAAATTTCAAAAGAAGTAGAATGGGAAGTTCACAAAGGATTTCTACATTTTTTCCTCAGTTCCTTTTCCACCTATGTTTCAAAAATTTTCGTGAAAATCTCAGCTTTGGCTGTAAATAGAGCTTAGATGAGGGTTGGTATGGATTCGGCATTAAACTCCGAAGAGGTGAGAGGATTGACTAAATATTTCAACATCTGTTTTTTTCTCTTCCGGTTCAAACATTTTCCTTGATACATCTACTTATCAGAATGGGCTATAGATGGAGCTTGGCAGGTATAAATTCAGTATCAAGTTTCGGAGGGAATTGGGGGATTCACTGTGGATTTCCACTTTCGGTTCTGGAAATATCACTTTCAGTTTCTCTAAAAATTCTTGTGACTGTGTAAGGATTAACAATTTCTATTCTCGACTTCTTATCTTTCAAGCAGTGTCTTCCTTGAGGAAAGAAGAGCCAAAATTTAAATAACAGCCGGATTGCGGACGATAGATAGAGAGAGAGAGCTGGCAACCAGGTTCTAAAAAGACGAGTTCTGATTTATTATTTATAAGTTACATTAATGGAGTTTATTTTATGATTTCTATAGTTTAGGAATAAAATTGTTCTTTTTATTAAAAGATGCCTGCGTGTTCATTCCGACACCTTTACAACTGTGCGAAAAATAGTGTACAAAGGAGAATAAAAATGCTGAGTCGTTCCGTCAAAAACAAGTGCATCACTTGCCATCATAAGGTCTCTTTCATTGGATTTCTTGTTCAAATTATTTTTTTCATCATTCTTTTCATCAGTTTCATCGGGCGGAAAAAATCCATTACGAGGGCCGGATTTGGCCTGCGGGCCGAACCTTGAGAGACCCCTTCGTGTAAATGAACAAAACTGTTTTGAGACTTTTTTTCGAGTTAGCCTCGAAACTAGATCCCAGAATCTAACCTATAAAATCGCCCCCCCCCCCTCCTCTAATGATACACTGTCCTGGGCAATGGCAAGATTATGACTTTGATACTACACCCTGTTGCTTAATCTCCTCCATCCATAAACGAGGAAAAACGTATAATTTTTTTTTTCTCAAAGAATTTCGTCAACCCGTCTTCTTCCACCAAATTGCAATCCTTGGAAACTCCCAGCAGCGTGTCTCTTTCTGCAGTACAACCCTTGGTAACAAGCGGAAGACTGAAAACAGAATTTTTATTTTTTGATACTATTGTATGAAGTATTTTTTTTCCCCTTTTGCAAATGTTTCCGAATTCGATGAATTTGACATATAGGCACATTTTTTTAGGACATCTTGAGCTTATGACGAGCCATTTTGGAAATATGTCCATCTGTGTGTGCAGGGAATGGGAAGGGGACGTGGTAACTCACGAACGAATTCTTATACCGTTATAAAATTTTATATGTAGATACACTGTGTTGTTGTTGAGACCCAGACCGTCCGACCTACCAGAAAGGTGTAAGGTAACTGTAGATACACAGTGTGAAAAACTAAAACTATATAGAATTTTTAATACACTTTAGAGACGGATTATTATTATTATTTTTTTTTTTTTACATAATTATATGTATGGTCGGGTTTCCGGTTGAAATCGGAGTATTACTAAAAATGTGAATACCTTGGCCGCTTATATCTCCGAACCTAGTAGATAAAAATGTAAACAATTTTTACTTGTTTTGTCCTAAGTAAGGCGGCACCATTTATGAATAGACAAAAGTAATTTCAATATTTTAATATGTTGAACTCTTTTTACTATTCCTATATACCGGATATAGGGAAATTATTGTAACGGAGTCGAAAATTTGAATTTGAGTTTTCAACGAAAGAGTACGTTTCAAGCATCCCTGAACACGAATTGAACGTTTTTGAGGTGATGTATGTGTGTGTGTGTCGTGAGTTTGTGGATGCAATATCTCACGAACGAATGGGGCGTTTTGAACGAAATTGGATACAAATATTACAATCGGGCAATACTTGAACCCTATTGATTTTAAACACATCGAATGTTCGGAAGACCCCCCCCCCCCCCTACCCAATTTTCGAATGCTATTTTGAAAAAATCATAAACTTCAATATGGCTATGTAAATGATCATTTCTTGTGTAATTTTTTATTAGAAAACAAATGACACACACACTTTAGAATGCTAGCATAACTCGTTTTCGAGATATTACACATTTTCCAAATAAATTTACCAGAAAAATCACATAAAATTAAACAAATTATTAACTACTGTGAGATATGTTCACTTTCCATATATAATATTTTGCGATACATTTGTTAACATCATTCTCGTGGATTTAGTTCGTTCCATTCACGACAAAAGATGCTTTGGACAGTTTTTTATTTTGACGTCTGACAATTTGTCAATAGTCATTTATATATAAGAAAAGCTTTTATTTCCGTTTATCAGTAATGCTTGGCGATCAATTTGGCGATCTTCGTGACATATTTAGTGAAATATCGCCAACTTAGCGATATTTCCCCCAGATTAATGAAATATCGCCAAAATTGCAAAAAATGACGCTAAATTAACGAAAATGACTCCGAATTGATTATTAAAATATTTTAATATGTGGACTATATTGCGTATTGCAGATATTATCAATACTGATTATTGTCAAGTTAGAGTTGTGCGAAATATAATTTGATTGGGTGCTTCGAAATAGTTTTACACTTTGTTAGCTGGAAAAGCGCCTAATGTACAACGTTAAAAACATTGTAGATCTTATACGTTATTTTACTTTCCCTGCAATACATGGTACTGTATAGGGAAAGTATTGGAATCATACCAAATATCACAATTCCAGTTTTCGACGGATATACACGTTTTGGGACTTCTAGAACACGAAAAAATCATTTTTAACGTAAGGTCTGTGTGTGTATCTGTCTGCTTGTCTGTCTGTGTGTCTGTGCAATGTATGTATCCACTCTAACTGAAAAACTAATGGACCAAATTTCATAAAATTTGGTAGGTAAGTCACTTATGTGTGACCTTGGTGTGATTAGATATTGGTACGGTTCGGGATAAAAGAACCTGCCTTTTTTTTGCGAAAAGGCCCACAAAAATCGCATGTATTCACTCTATCTAAAATACTAATTGGTTAAATTTAACAAAATTTAGTAGATAAGTCACTTGTAGGTTACCTTGGTGCTGATTAGATTTTGGTACGATTCGGAAAAAAAGAATTTGCCTTTTTTTGCGAAATGGCCCGCAACAATCGTTAAATCTAAAAATAAAAGACTACGTATGCTCAAATATATCAATTAAATGCTTGTTTTATATGTATTTTTTGACGACAAAGAGAATAAGTTCAACACCATTACTTTAGGACTAGCTGTTCTCGAGATATTTTAGTATTTTAACATTTTCGCTACGCCACCTTTGAAAATAAGTCCAGTTACCAAAATGAAAACGAAAATGAATTAAAAGTGTAAATTGAATGTAATTTAAAATAATTTTGTCTGTTATTTTGTGCCATTAAACTCAATTTAATAAATTATTGAAGAAATAAAGAGATCGTGAATGTGAGTCTGCAGAGAAAGTCATGTGCTGCCCACAACAGATTTTTTTTATTGTGAAAGATAAAACATATATTGCATTATTATATATTAATTATTAGTATTGACCTGATGCTGATTAGATTTTGGTATAATTAAAAAAAAAATTCACGAACTGGCATTTTCACGAACTGACATTCACTAAAAAAATTCACGAACTGGCATTTTCTGTGACATGTCCTCAAAAATCGTTAAAATCTGAAATAAAAGATTAAATATGGTTTAAATGTATTAATTAAATGCTTATTTTATGCGTAATTTTTTACGATTAAACGAATAAGATCAACCCTATTACTCTAGGCCAGAACCGTTTTCGAGATACCAAAGTTTTTTTTTTTTTTTTTAATTTAGAGGAGTTGACCTGTTTTGAAATGCATGAAGTTGTCCAATGAAAGAAGATTTAACAACACTTTGCTGGCCGGTCACGAGTATACTTGCGTTTTCATGTCGCCATATTTTAGGAGAAATAGTTACTTGCGGGAAAAAAAATTCCACTAGAGTATGCTTTTCCAAAAGAAAACGCAGCGAAATTCGATATGTTTGTGAAACTTGTGTACCATTGCACGTAGGTAAATGCTTTACAGTATACCATACCCGAAAAAATGATTAAATATATGTAGTAAGTTTCATTTCAACTCATGCTGTATAAATAAAGTTTATTGAAGTTTATTTAGATGTTTTCATTTTATATTCAACTGCGGAAAAATATCCTGCTGCACGGAATAGCTTGGGCTTGAAGTAGCCGGCCAGAAATGTGTTAAAACTGCAAATCAGAAAAAATATCAAACAATTATATGTGCCATTTTGGGTAAATAAACTCAATATAGGATTATGAAAGAGGTAATTAATTTGAGTCTGTAAGGAAAGTCATGTGCTGCTCACATCAGATCCCCCCCCCCCCTTCTTATTTGATTCCAAACAACACGAAATTAAAATTGAAAGAATTTTTCGCGACATGATTTTTGTACCGAAATTACGCATCGCTGTGGCCATCTGTCTGTTCTGCGCTTAGCAACAGATTTGTTTCGATTTGTGGAAATAAAAATGTGAAGAGGAACGTTCTTTGTTCCGAATTACTTACGCCAAGTGGATAAAGGTCGCAAAAAATGGAGCAGCACACCCTCCATAAACTGAACAAAAAAAAAAAAACCTGCTTTATTTTATTCTTTTCCTCCTACTTAAATAATGCGCCATTTTCGAGTGTTTCCAGGATTTTGGAGGTGGTATTGCTGCCGAGTAGTGTTGCTAAACTTACTGCAATTCCGGCGTAAAAACTCGGATGCGTAAGTGTATAATCGAGAAAGTTAACCATGATTGCAACGAAATTCATAGAAATTCTCTTGGGCATTTTCGTTTTCCTTGCTCTACCCTGTGTATGTAAAGTATTGGAATACGATGAGTTTTTGACGGTTCGACACGTTTCCAACACCCTGGAACACAACTAGCTTGATGTCTATGTGTGTGTGTTTAGTCTCTCTCTCTCTCTATCTATCTATCTTTTTGTGCGTGTTTTTCTTGCGTGTGTATGAGCTTGCGCGTATGTGTGTGCGCGTATGAGAGTGTGTGTGAGTGTGTTTGACTGTGTGTGTCTAACTGTGTGTATCCACTCTAGCTCTAAAGTTACTGTACGAAATGTTACAAGATTTGGTAGGTCTGTCATTTGTGGCTTACCCTGGTGTTGATTCGACTTTGGTGCGATTCGGAAAAGCGGAACTTGCATTTTGCGAAATGACCCGCAAGAACTTTCAAAATATGAAACTAAAAACTAAATGTGCATAGATATATTAATTAAATGCTGGTTTTATACGAACCGAATAAGATGAACCCCATCCCTCTAAAATGAACCGTACTCGAGATATTTATTTATTTATTTTGCATTTTTGTAACGAAGTCTGTTGGGAATAGGTCCAGTTGCCAAATGAAAATGAAGATTGAATTTAAACTGCGATTTCGGTGTCATTTCAATTGTTTGCAGATTTTGTTATTTTGTGCCGTTAAACACCATTTATTGCATTGTGAAAGAGAAAGAAACATAAATGTAGTTACACTACGTCTATAGTTACACTGGAGTTATATAAGTACGTCCGTAGTTACACTGAATCTGCAGTTTTACTTAGTAGCCTAGTAGTTGTCCTAGAGTAATGAAGTTGGTCTTATTCCCTTCGTTGTCGAAAGTTACGTATTAAACAAAAATTTAATTCATACATTTAAGCATATGCAGTCTTGCTTCCTGTGAAAATTAACTAGAGTGTAGCTCCACTCGACTTTCTCATATCAGAATCCATTTTTCTCTTGTTTGTGTTTTTCTTTTCTGAATTTTACAATAATCTTTTTTTAAAATCGGTATCGTTGGTCTAAATGATTACAATTATAGCGTGATTCACTATAATCACTATAAAGGCCTTGAAAAGATATTCCGATTCCACGAACGAAACAAATTGTATCGCGGCTATTTTTCACAATGATTAAAACTATTAAGTCACGTGATCATTGAGCCATAAGTAACCACTGTTATGCACGAATATGTCAGATTTTGTCCTATGCTGCCATGTTAAAAAATAAATTATGAAGTTTTCGCTCGAATTAAAAAAAAAATTCTATCTAGTTTCAGAGTTTTTTATAACAAAGTCGGATAGTAACAAAGTATCGTAAAAATCCATTAATATTTGGGGAAGCTATCGTGCTCACAAGAAATTGACCTCATGCATACATGTATACATACATACAGACAGACGGACATGACTCCAAAGACAGTCAAAAAGTGTTCTAAAACGTATATTGGTATCCACATTTCGAATTCGAAAATTTTCGTGAAAACAATAATTTCTCTATACTACAGGGTGTTCGTAAACTGTTTTGACAAAATAAGAGAGGTGATCGTTCACATCAAGACAAACAATATTTACTTTGGAACCTAGGATCGCATTCCACTCTTAAGTGTCAGAAAAGCGTAACTTCGAAACACGTCCAACAAGCACAAGTCGCCACTTCGGACGACATAGCTGTTATTCCGAAGAAGTGTCACATCACCGTTACTTCTAGTCATCCGACACTTCTTGAATGCCACATATCCCGGACGGTGGATTGGAGGTAGTGGACCCGTGGCTTGGCCTTCACGCTCACCGTTCCTCAACCCACTAGACTTCATCTTTTGGAAGCACATAAAATCATGGGTGTACAAAGACGCCTGTGGACTCCGTAGAAAATCTCGTCGCGAGAATCGTTGTCGCAGCGAGCAGGATAAACTCGACACCAGGTGTCTTCGAGAGGGTGCGCCAGTCGTTCATTCGCCGGTGTGAATTGTCCAACGGCACCCTTGGCCGTCACTTTGAGCATCTACTTTGAGTCTTTCTCTGGTGTAAATAAATAGGATTGTGCAACTTATGATTACGTTAATTCTCCTTATTTTCACTGTTGAAAGTTCATTCAACTTTAAGCTTTTCTGACACTCAGAGTGGAATGCGACCCTAGGTTCTGTAGTAAATATTGTTCGTCTTGATGGGTACTATCACACCCCCTCTTATTTTGTAAAAACAGTTTACGAACACCCTGTATATTACATAATATGAGAAAGTAAAAATCATAAAGGGACCCAAGCTTTATAAAGTTTTGAGAGTGTTATAACGTCCCCTTCCTTCTAAAGTTAATAAATAACCTTGATCAACTTCTATTTCCTGATTAAGGTCCCCGAGAATCTTGATGCGGAGTTATCCAGAATAAGAATCAGACCCGTCATCACCCCCATCTCAGCGGCTAAATGAGGCATACATTCGTCCTCCGAAGAAGAGATTTTTGAGGAGCTGGACAGGAAAGAGGCCTTTTGCAGTAAATGTCAAAAGAAGAAGAGCTGTGATTCTTGCCGTCAACCGATGACCGACTTGCGGGTAATAAAAAACAAAGGCACCCGGTGATTAGGAATTCTTCGAAAACCCAACCACAAGGATGCAGACACAATTGCCAGATTTGGATGTCGCAATTATAGGAGGAAGCTGTGGAATGGAAGTTGTGGCTTCTTTTTTAACACTTTACAACATAGTTGAAAAGTGTTATGACTTTGTTCGTTTTGTCTGTCTGTTCGTTCGCACGATAACTGCCGTAAAAATGACTTTATCAAAATGAAATTTTAGTATGGTGTTGAGACGGTCTGTGGGACGTATGGGAATGTAAATGAATAATATCACCCAATTAGTTTTGGATTGAACCCGGGTTGGAAAAATGAAATACATTGAATCCTATGGGACCTATAAAGTTAAAATTCACAAATTGCTTCGAAAATTTTAGGTAATATTCAAATTGTTCCATAAAATATATAAAAAAAAAAATTCAGCGAAATATATTCAGTAGTTTCTTAAATAAAAATTAACATAATAATTACACCGCTTATATGAAGCGATCACGTGACCATGATATGAAAAGGTCGCGTGACCCACTTCAAAGTAATATATGGCATCCATCTTGTCTCAAAATCGTGACTTTTAAAGTTCTTTTTAATTTATATTGAGTGTTGTATCCGTCCTAAAACCACTTTATTTTTGCTTAAATTGTGTGCATCTACATACTGAAACAACGCAATTACAATATATTTGAGTTTAAAAGCTCATCCAAATTTGATTATTTCTTCAACGAAGCCTATTTTTCACTTATGTAAAATGTAAACAGCAAAATATGTAGAATGAGTTGTATTAGAATTGCTGCATTTCTTTAACACAAAATTATTTAGCTCATGGAGTCTGCATAGCTGATATGAATGAAATATTCATTGATTTTACAAAGAGAAGGACGATTTTTTTCGATGAAGCTTTAAGCATAGAGTTTAGTTACTTGTAGCTCCATGGTCTTAATTTTTAATATTCAAATTATTCCATAAAATATATATAAAAAAAATCTCAACAAAATATGTTTCGTAGTTTTTTAAAGAAAAATTAAAATAATAATCACGCACAATTATTTAACTCTGGAGTCTGAGAATAAAAGTGATATGAATGAAAATTCACTGCTTTTACATAGAGAGCCAGACGATTTATATTGCGATGACGTCATTTGAATAAAGTTCATTTTTTTCGATGAAGTTTTAAGTTTTCAAGTAAAATAAATGATCGTAGTTCTGCGATAATTAAAAAAATATCACCGCTGAATGTATCGCATTTTAAAGATGTGAAATTGCAATCCAGTTGGAAAGTGTTTTATAATCAATGCTTTATGCATAATTGATCTTTCTTGTTTTTATATAAGGTGGGGGGATTTTCCCATAACAGGACTAAGCGGCCACTTAGAGTTCCAAAAACTTTTTTATTCGATTTGGAATTATTACAAACTTTTACTGAATTATGAAAAATGATCTTTTGCATATATTTAGAGAAAGGATAAAATGAGAATATGTATTTGCCTTTTTGTACATCTGAACAAGGCAATTAATTGTAAAGAACATCGGAACGTCGAGTTGCGCATGTGCTTGCATCGTGAAGAGATTGCGCACTTTCGACTTTCCATTTCCTTTCATTCCCTTCACCCCACATTCAATTAGCTCTTCTGGTCCCTGTCATCCCCCCCCCCCATATTTTTGTCCAATATAATTTGCCTTTCTGATTCTAGTACTAATTAACATTCCTTCATTTGTTCTTTCTAAGCATCTTGGTTCTCCAAAATCCACTTTCTTCACAGAATATAATGTGTTGATCCCATTTTCAGTCACTTTATATTTCAATTTCGTTTTGTTTGCGGCTTTCTTAATTTTTAAGGTATTGTTTAATGTAGGTGTTACAATTTATATCTATTACATCTTTGGAATTTCATAAACTATTTTTTATTATATATATATATATATATATATATATATATATATATATATATATATATATATATATATATATATATATATATATATATATATATATATATATATATATACATATGACCAGACACTTGATGAATTTATCAATCACCCCCCCAACACGTGAACCATTTTGCTATCGCTCCGACGCACTACGGGGAGAGGGGGCGGAACAAATTACACCCCTTTATGGACACTACAACATCCATGCCTGCAGGTGGGATTCGAACCCACGTCCTCAGCAATCAAAAGAACACAAACAAATGCTTGCTCTATACGTCTCGGCTACCGGGGCAGCAGTTCGAAAATATTGGCGGTGGACGGGGTAAAAATGCCCTTCATTGTTCCTAGTTCTGAAGTAAATCCTTTTTCCACAAAAAATTCATCCTTGCTTTAACCTTTTGCTTACGGGTGGGACAGCGCCCATCCCAAACGAAGAACCTCTCAAAAAGACAGGTATTTGACATACCCTATCGCCAATGTCTGCAAAGGGGGATCGAACTGTTTGGGATAGGGTATATCAAATACCTGTTTTTTTGAGAGGTTCTTCGTTTGGGATGGACGCTGTCTCACCCGTAAGCAAAAGGTTAAGGACTTTTGTGCTCACTATCCTGCTATTACCTGCCAAGTGGTTGCGAGACCGTGGTCCACGGGTGATGAGGGATTGACCAGCTGAGCACTTGTTATGACCAGTTGAGAGGTTCACATGGACGTTCGCTGCTCAGATCTGAACTCAAAGTAAAAATAGAGATTTGTGTCAGTCACTCTTTGTAATTGGGAGTCTGGGAAATATGCCCGCGCTATGAGAATCCATTTCAAGAGGATTCTGTGTGTTCGCTCTTTCGGGAGCAGGCACCCCAGATCACCTCGAGAATAATGAATGCGTGAAAATGGAACTTTGAAGAGGGCCCTCACACGTCGGTTCTCTCTGGGTGGCAACAATGCTTTTCACAAACAACGTCGCTGACACGTCGCAGAAGACGTTTGATGCGGTGTCGACAGATGCAGAACTTTTCAACAAAGGGAGGAAGTGGACCAGACTGGCAGTAGTAGTGTGGTGTGTAATTCCAAAAGAACGTTTTGAGTTTCGCAGAAGAGGCTCGTGTGTGAGAGGCCATGTCCCTTGTTGGCAGGGGCGGCCGGCCCAGGGCCGTAGCTAGAGACGAATTTGAAGAGGGGCTGGAGGGAAATACAAGGGGGGCTTAACAGTCTTAAAGAAGTGACTCCACCAGAAAACACAATGAATTATTAGTATTTATGAGCCATAATAGTTACTACTGTATATTTCAATTTATATAAATTATTAACAAATAATTGCATATTTATATTTGCAAGCTAAGAGCTGATTATTAATATCCATATAGCTACTGTAGATCAATATTAATATATATTAATTACAATTGCTTTTAATGTAAGCATTAATTAGTAATAAAGCTGTTAATAATTCGTAGAAACACTCTGAAAGTTAATACAAGTTAATGCTTAATATTAACTCGTACCTATTAGTGGATTTTGTCTCTGTATAACAATGAACCTCACAATAACACAAAAAAATCCTAAAAATTGTTGTCATAATTTTTAAATATTTTTAAATTAAATATGTAAATAAATGGATCATCAATATAATCACACATTCAGCTAAATTAAAAAATCTTTAAAACGAAGTAATTTATAGAAATCTCAATTTAATAAATCTTTTCTAATTTAAAGAAATCTCAAAGAAATTTTTTATGCAAAATTTGAATGACATTTTATATGAAATTTTATATTACTACTAAAAATTTAATATTTAACATCTTTTATCAAGGAGCTGAGTATACCTCTTGGGGAGGGGGGCTTAGCTCCCTCTGGCCCCTACCTGTCTACGGCCCTGGGGCAACCCCAGTTGAGCATCCACATAGACGCATAAAATTTATTTTATGCTTTTATATGCACCTTACGGAAGGGGCGGCGATAGGATTAAAATAATAATAATAATAATATGGAATCATGTTGTTAACCAGAGCCGGAACTATCATGCCACGATTCCGCACAATGCGAGGCCCAGAGCTGTAGAAAATTGGGGAATTGTTAATAGATCTGGCACTTTTGAGCACGAGTTCACTATTGCTAACATGGTGTGTGTGTGTATGTGTGCACGCGCAATGTATATAAGCCGTTCTAGCTCAAAAACTATTAGACGAAATGTTGCAAAATTTGGTTGCAAAGTCACTTGCGGGTTACTCTGGTGATAGATTTAAGTACGATTCGAAAAATTAAAATCGCCCTTTTTTGTGTGAAATGACCCATAAAAATCGTCAAAATCTGAATTAGAAGACTAAATATACTTTCATATATTAATCGATATTTTATACTTTATTTTTGCCGATGAAACGAATAAGACCAGCTCCATTACTCTAGGATGAATCGTTCTCGAGATATTTAAGTTTTTTGTTAATATTGTCATTCCGCCATTTTAAAGTAATATGTCGCCAAATGAAAATGGAAATGTAATTTATACTAAAAATTCGGTGTAATTAAAAAATCGTGTAGCATTCTAAATTGTAGCGTTCTGAATTATTTTGTTCTTCAAAAATGTTTATTAAAATATCTAATTTAATTCCTCTTAAAAAAAGGTAAAAGACAATCCCTGTTCTAGCTTTATAAAATTATCAGCAATGGAAAATCTGAAAAATAAAACATGCTGGTCCCGTTTGTACATTAATTTGAAAAATAAATTAATAAACATATACGCCCACGTGAAAACGCTAAAAATGGTAGTAAAACGTGCCAAACGTAAAAAATGGTAGTAAAAGTGGCCAAGCGTGAAAAATGTTAGAAAACGTGCCATTTTTATCCAGTATAGCGACAGTCCATTACACATAAACACAATAAAAAAATACAATGAAACTTGTCTGTAACGATATTATAGGGACCGGGGAAAATATGGTTATAGCTAGATTTATGGTTATACAGTCAATATCGTAATAGACAAGTTTCGCTGTATATAAATTTGAAAAATCTTTGTCTACATAAAACAAATGACTCAAAAATTGAAAATATCAATAATTTCCGAAATCTTATATCCCAAACTGTAACTCATATAACGCAGTTAAAAATAGAATACCATTCATTTATAAAATTTATTCTTATACCCATTTTTAACACTTTACAACATAGTTGAAAAGTATTTATGACTTTGTTCATTCTGTTTGTCTTGTCTGTCTGTCCGTTCTCGCGATAACTGCCGTAAAAATGACTTTATCAAAATGAAATTTTAGGATCTTATTGAGACGGTCTGTGGGACATACGGGAATGTAAATGAATAATATCACCCAATTAGTTTTGGATTGAATCCGGGTTGAAAAAATGAAATACATTGAACCCTATGGGACCTAATTTTTCAAACATTTTTCAAGCAAAGTTGAAATTCACAAATTGCTTCGAAAATTTTAGGAAGTATTCAAATTAACCCATAAAATATAAAAAAAATCAGCAAAATATGTTCGGTAATTTTTTAAATAAAAATTAAAATAATAATTACACCCATATAATATGAAGAGATCACGTGACCCACTTCAAAATATTATACAGCGTCTATCTTTTTTCCCAGTGTCAAAATTGTGATTTTTAAAGTTCTTTTAAATTTATATTTAGTGTGGCATCCATTCTAAAACCGCTTTAATTTTGCGTATTTTCTGTGCATCTATATTCTGCGTCAACGCAATTACAATATTTTTTAGTTTAAATGATCATCAAACGTTTGATTATTTCTACAAAGAAGCCTAATTTTAACATGCAGAATGTAAACAAATCAAGCTTTAAGGTGAGTTGTATAAGAATTGCTGAATCTTTTAATGCAAAATTATTTAGCTCTGGAGTCTGGAACATAGGAGATAAGAGTATGAATGAAATATTCACTGATTTTACATAGAAAAGCAGACAATTTTAAAACATCGTCTTTTTCGTTGAAGTTTTAAGCATGGAGTTAGAAAGTACGTTTACCTTCATGGGTTTAAGTTTTTAAGTAAAAGAAATTATTGTAGTGCTATGATAATTTAAAAAATATCACAGCTGAATGTATCGTATTTTAGAGATGTTTAATTAAAATTGCATTTCAGTTGGAAAGTGTTTCATAATCAATACTTTATGCATGATTGATCTTTCTTGTTTTATTATTTGAGTTAAAGTGATTGAGTGAAAATCGTTTGAAGCAAGGTGGTATAATTTTCTTCAAATAAAATTGTGGAACATAATCGTCTGCACTTTGCTATTTTTATGGAAGAGGTTTTTTTAACACTTTACAACATAGTTGAAAAGTGTATATGACTTTGTTCATTCTGTCTGTCCGCCTGTCTGTCTGTCTGTCTGTCCGTTAGCACGATAACTGCCGTAAAAATGACTTTATCAAAATGAAATTTTAGTATGTTTTTCAGACGGTCTGTGGGACCTATGGGAATATAAATAAATAATATCACCCAATTAGTTTTTTATTGAACCCGGGTTGAAAAAATGAAATACATTGAACTCTATGGGACCTAATTTTTCAAACATCTTTTAAGCAAATTTAATATTCACAAATTGCTTCGAAATTTTTAGGAAATATTCACATTATCCCATAAATTATATAAAAAAAATTTCAGTAAAATATATTAAGTAGTTTTTTAATTAAAAATTATTTAATATAGGGATAAAAACAAATTCAATTAAATTCTGACTTTTGGGATATCCTCCAGAAAGAAAAAAGAGATATATTATATAATAAATATCTTTCCAAGAATTTAATCGTTTTGTATATGAGAGAGACTTCACATTTTAAAATAAATTTGGTAGATAACAATTTTTCAAATTTTTTTTTTAATTTTATATAACTCTTCATGATATACTTATTTGATGGCATTTTAATGCACTTTCCTACGTCCTAGAGAATTAAAATTTAGTACACAGCTTAAATTTGTTGAATATTTTATTCTACAAAAATGTGGTGGATCTTTAAATATAGATCATACATTTTTTTCCGAAATGGCCTGCAAATAATCCCCGTTCACTTCTACAAATAAATGTTGTAATATTGTTAAAAATTCTGATGTGGGCAGCACATGTCTTTCCCTGCAGACTCATATTCACGTTCTCTATATTTCTTCAATAATAATTTGAGTTTATCTGCACAAAATAACAGCCATAAGTATTTTAAATGACATTGAATTTGCACGTTAAACTTAAATTTGGTTCTCATTTGATAGACGGACTTATTGTCAAAGGTGGCGTAGCGAAAACGCAAAAAAACTAGAATATCTCAAGAACGCCTAGTCCTAGAGTAATGGAGTTAGTCTTATTCTTTTTGTTGTCAAAAATCACGTATAAAATAGGAATTTAATTGATATAATTGAGCACACGTAGTCTTTTGTTTTTATATTTAACGATTTTTGCTGGCCATTTCGCAAAAATAGCCCGTTCCTTTTTCCCGAATCGTACTAGAATAACCTACAAATGATTTATATACCAAATTTTGTTAAATTTGGTATATAAATCACTTGTAGGTTATTGAAATATTATACACCAAATTTTGTTAAATTTATTCCATTAGTTTTTAGCTAGAGTGGATAAAGGCAATTTCTGCCGGCCATTTCGCAAAGAAGGCAGATTCTTTTATTACGGATCGTACTATAATCTAATGAACATCAGGATTTCATACAAAAAACATACCTACCAAATTTTATGAAGTTCGGTCCATTGGTTTTTCAATTAGAGTGGATGTAATATCCTCACAGACACACAGAAACATACACAGATACACCTTTACACACACAGACGTCTTCCTAAAAATAGTTTTTTCGTGTTCTAGAAGTCCCAAAACGTGTAGATCATTCGAAAGTTCGTGTTCCGATCTTCGGCACGATTCCAATACTTTGAATACATACACACATATATTATCTGTATATCTGTGTATTATCTGTGTATCTAAATTCCTTGCCTATGCAATTAGAATAGTTGTGATTTTAAATGATCCTTAACTTTTATTATTTCTTCAACGAAACCTAATTTTAACTTATGCAGAATGCAAATATCTCAAGCGATTGTAAGGTGAGTTACATAAGAATTGCTGAATTTTTTTTTCACACAAAATTATTTAGCTCTGGAGTCTGGAATACAAGTTATATGAATGAAATATTCATTGATTTTGCATAGAGAATCAGGTGATTTATATTTCGATACAGTTTTAAATATTTAAGTATAATAAATTACTGTAGTACTGTGATAATGTAAAAGATATCACCACTGAATGTATCACATTTTAGAAATTTTTGAATGAAATTGCATTTCAGTTGGAAAGTGTTTCATAATCAATGCTTATGCATGATTGATCTTTCTTGTTTTTATTAATATCTTAACAGCTCCAAACGCGAGATATGGCCTGACAGTGTAGTGAATAACCAGGGTGGTGCTACACACCAAAACGTTCGAAAAATAAAATGATAGGAAAGCATACTTTGTCATAAGATAGAGACTTCAAATTTGGTGTATGGGTAAACCGTTCAAAAAGAAGAAAGTGTGCAATTTCAGATTTCCAATATTTTCTACTTAAGGGGGTGCGCTCACTAAAATATTCGATTTGTCGAACAAATTGAAAACGCCTTCTTTACAATGTGATAGAGGCTTGAAATTTAGTATATGGGCTCATCATTTGAAGAACAAACCCACGATGAATAAGGTTTCCCAAAATTGTTCATTTAAGGGGATCCTACACAGAAAAACGTTCGAAAGGTGAAATGATAGAAAAATATGTTTCGCGATAGGATAAAGACTTCAAATTTTGTGTACGAGGAAATAGTTTGAAAAGAAGAAAGTGTGCAATTTCAGATTTCCAATATTTGCTACTTTAGGGTGTGCGGTACACCAATATGTTCGATTTTCCGAATAAATGAGACACTCTTCCTTTTAAATGTGATAGGGGCTTGGTATTTGGTATATGGGCCAATCATCTGATAAAAAACTCAAGATGAACAGAGTTTTTCAGAAGTGTTCATTTATGGATCTGATCCACAGAAAAATATTCGAATGGGGAAATGATAAATTAGCATGCTTCGGAGTGAGATAGAGACTTTAATTTGGTGTATGACTGATAGTTCTAAAGGAAGAAGTGGGCAATTTTCTTTAGGAGTTCTGCACACCAAAATATTCGATTTACCGAATAAATGTGAAACGCGAATTATTCCAAAATTTACATTATTCAGGGGTTGCTTATTGTGAGACCGTTGATTTTCAACGGGTGTTCAGCTAGTATATACTAATTGCCGAGTGTCCGTCTGTCTCTCTGTCTGTCTGTCACGCTTTTTTCAGACACTTCCCGAATAGATAGAGACTTGCAATTTGGTACACGACTCGGTCGTTCGATAAAACCCCTTGGAAAAATCGAGTTTTTCGAAAACGTTCTATAGAGGGGTGCCCCACACCAAAACTTTCGAAAAGTGAAATGATGGGAAAGCATACTTTGCGATGAGGTAGATACTTCAAATTTGGTGTATGGGTAAATCATTCGAAAGGAAGAAAGTGTGCAATTTCAGATTTCCAATATTTTCTACTACTAGGGGGTGCCGCACACCAAAACGTTCGAAAAGTGAAATGATAGGAAACATGCTTTGCGATGAGATAGGGACTTCAAATTTGGTGTATGGGTAAATCGTTCGAAAGGCAGAAAGTGTGCAATTTCAGATTTCCAATATTTTCTACTTAAGGGGGTGCCGCACAACAAAACGTTCGAAAAGTAAAATGATGGTAAAGCATGCTTTGAGATGAGACAGAGACTTAAAATTTAGTGTATGGGTAAATCGTTTGAAAGGAAGAAAGTGTGCAATTTCAGATTTTCTACTTAAGGGGGTGCCGCACACCAAAACGTTCGAAAAGTGAAATGATAGGAAAGCATGTTTTGCGATGAGATAGAGACTTCAAATTTGGTGTATGGGTAAATCGTTCGAAAGGAAGAAAGTGTGCAATTTCAGATTACCAATATTTTCTATACTTAAGGGGGTGCCGCATACCAAAATGTTCGATGTACCGAATAAATGAGAAACAGCTCCTTTAAAATTCGATAGAGGCTTGAAATTAGGTATATGGACTAATCATTTGATGAAAACACCCAAGACGAATATAGTTTTTCAAAAACGTTCTTTTAAGGGGGTGCTCTAGAGGAAAACGTTCGAAAGGTGAATTGATAAGAAAACATACTGCGGGATGAGATAGAGATTTGAAATTTGGTATACGGGTAGATAGTTTGGAAGGAAGAAAGCGTACAATTTCAGTTTTCCAATATTTCATACTTTAGGGGGTGTTGCACACAAAAATGTTCGATTTTCGGAATGAAGTAGAAATATCCCTCTTAGAATATGATAGAGGCTTGATATTTGGTATATGGGCGAATCATTTGATAGAAAACCCAAGAAGAATGGAGTTTTTCAAAAATATATATTTAAGGGGGGTGGTTACTTCACAGAAAAATATTCGAAGGGTGAAATGATAGAAAAGTATACTCCGCGATGCATTAGAGACTTCAAATTTGGTATACGGGTAGATAGTTTGAAAGGAACAAAGTGTGCAATTTTAGTTTTCAAACATTTGCTATTGTAGGGGGTGTCGCACACTAAAATATTCGATTTCACGAACAACTGAAAAACGCCTCCTTTAGAGTATGATAGCAGATTGAAATTTAGTATATGGGCTAATCATTTGATAAAGAAAAACCTAAGATTATTACGGTTTTTCAAAAATTATCATTTAAGGGAGTGCAACACAGAAAAACGTAAAAACGTGTGAAATATGAAGTGATAGAAAAACATGCTCTACAATAGGATCGAGACATCAAATTTGGTGTACTGGTAGATTGTTTGAAACGAAAAAAGTATGAAATTTTCAGATTTCCAATATTTGCTACTTTAGGGGGTGCCGAGCGCCAATATGTTCGATTTTCAGAATAAATGAGACAGTCTTGCTTTTAAATGTGATAGAAACTTGATATTTGGTATATGGGCCAATCATCTGATAAAAAATACAACACGAACAGAGTTTTTCAAAAATGTTCATTTATGGGGGTGCTCCAAAGAAAAACGTTCGAAAGGGGAGATGATAAAATAGTATGCTTCGGGATGAGACAGAGACATTAATTTGGTGTACTGGTAGATAATTCGAAAGGACGACGTGCGCAATTTAAATTTTCCAATATTTTCATCTTTAGGGGGTTCTGCACACTAAAATATTCGATTTGCCGAATAAATGTTGTTGTTGTTGAGACCCAGACCGTCCGACCTACCAGAAAGGTGTAAGGTAACCGTTTGGACGGCCGGGAAGTGCCACCCAATTTGGATCGGAACCCAGTGGGGGAGGCATCCACAGGGACCGTACCCTCCTTCCCCTACTGCCGAATAAATGTGAAACACGAATTATTCAAAAATTTACATTATTCAGGGTTTGCTTATTGCGAGACAGTTGATTTTCAACGGGTATTCGGCTAGTAATTTGATAATGCTGTATCCGTGTGCGTCCTATACCCTCTTGGCCCACTTGTGCATTTCCTTCAATATACCGCAAATCGAGAGGCATTGGTGGTTTGTTTCTCCTATGGCTGTGTCACCGTGCAGTAAAACTAGTTTCACAGGCAAAGTAGGTTTTACAGTGCGCCGTAGTCTGCTCTACACCTTTTGGATGAACTGGAAAGCCTGAGTAATAAATAAATAAATAAAGTTCTCTGTGACGAGCACGGAAAATTAGCGCAGAGGGAGCACATATTTTATACACTATTTAAGAATGGCGAAAAAGTCAATGTGATTGATAAATTAAGAGTATAACCTACGCTATTAAGAAGAAAAGACAATCGAAGTTGGCGACATATTTAACGCAGTATCGCTAACTCGGCGGTCTTTCGGAAATGTTTCCAAGGTTTTAGAGGTTGATAGGTTTCAAAAGTTCTCGCAGGATTTTTTTAAATTAAAAAACAAATAATAATAATAAAAGTAAATAAAGCAAATTTACTCAACATCGCTAAATGGGCTTGTTTGGGGATCAAAATTGACTATAAATCAATTTAGTAATTAAATTAAATTTCTTTGATGATTCTTGTCGCTTTGTGCGATACCCTGTTTTCAAAATCTAGCGAGTTTTTCTGTTTACGGGATAGGTGCGTTTTTGAGTGTTTTCAGAAACCTGCGTAATATTAGGAGGGGATGTAGAGGTCGTATAGTAATTGCTTTGCTTGGGGGTCGTATAGTAATTATATTTTGTTAAGAGGTCGTATAGTAACTATATTTTGTTAAGAGGTCGTATAGTAATTATATTTTGTTAAGAGGTCGTATAGTAATTATATTTTGTTAAGAGGTCGTATAGTAATTAATAATATTGATCGGGAGAAGTGTGTGGTCCGCATGTTTCCGAGATTTTAGGAACACAAGTACTACAGCCCCAAATTCAACAAAGTTGAGTACGGTGGACAGGCCACCTCTAGTGGAGGATAATTTTTTTCTGGTTTATATATTTTGAACAAACTTTGAATACGCTGTGAAAGTCATGGGGGGGATATTAATGCGTCATCAATAAATTTGTTTACATTCTTATTGTCAACAAATATTTACAATTGAAATTATTTAAATATTTACAATAATTTCTATTGTAAATATTTAAATATTGATCCTTAAAGAAATATTTAGATTACTCAAAACAAACATATTTGGAATTTAAAAATGTATATAAATAAAATTGAAAATCCATATGTTTGGTTGTTTGTCTTATCCTCACTTGAGAACGGCTGTACTGAATTTCAAGAAATTTTGATGGGTCGTGTTCGTGAGGTCCCCATATTTAGACGTCTGTCTGCATGTTCTTCTGGCTGTTTCCTCACTTTAAGCGTGACCCAATCGTTATTGGAGTCGCCAAACTAGTGCGACCTAATCGTTTTTTCAGCCTCTGGAATATAATTCAAAATCCGGCCCAAGTTGTGCCTCTTATTCTTAAAATTAAGAAAGTTATAATTTAACGGAAAAAATAATTCTTTTAACCTGAAGATAATATTAAAAGAATGAAAATTTCTTTCTTTCATTTGCGTTTTTTCCCCCTTAACGTCTGTTGTGCATTACAATTATATATTTTCATGTAACATTCATTTTCATTTCTAATAGCAAAATCTTAATTATTTGTCTTTTACTGAGTGGCAATGTCATGTTATTAGTAGTTACTCCCAACAGCTTCGTTTTGAATATTCTATGTATAAAATAGTGAGGGTTTTTTTTTACCGGTATATACGCTTAGATTAATTTCTGCCAAAAATTGTGAGGGTTTCTTTTTTTATAATTTTTAAATTATTTTGTTTTTATAGTTTTTTTTTTAGTGTAATAATGATATATTTTGTTTAATAAGCAAGATTTTTCTTTTTAACTTTCTCATACGTAGTATTGAAAAAGTATTGTTCTCAAATACAACAATTAATACGACAACATGTTTTAATGAATTGAGCGAACCCGCGGTTTAGTGGTTGATTATCCAATACTTGGATCCTGAATATTGGTGTTCAAGTTTTATTGGTATTTTATTACCGATATTGATTCGAAAACACCGGTAATTACTAATTTTTCACATTTCCATATTGTTAGATTGAAAACTTAACTAGTATACTATGTTCTTTTTTATTTCCATCGTTTTTAACACTTTACAACAAAGTTGAAAAGTGTTTATGACTTTGTTCATTCTGTCTGTCTGTCTGTCTGTCTGTCTGTCTGTCTGTCTGTCTGTCTGTCTGTCTGTCCGTTAGCACGATAACTGCCGTAAAAATGAGTTTATCAAAATGAAATTTTAGTATGTTGTTCAGACGGTCTGTAGGACCTATGGGAATATAAATAAATAATATCACCCAATTAGTTTTTTTATTGAACCCGGGTTAAAAAAATGAAATACATTGAACCCTATGGGACCTAATTTTTCAAACATTTTTTAAGTAAATTTAAAATTCACGAATTGCTTCGAAATTTTTAGGAAATATTCACATTATCCCATAGAATATATAAAAAAAAATTCAGTAAAATATGTTAAGTAGTTTTTTAATTAAAAAAATTATTTAATATAGGGAAAAAAACAAATTCAATTAAATTCTGACTTTGGGATATCTTCCAGAAAGAAAAGAGAGAGATATTATATAATAAATATCTCTCCATTTGTTTAAACGTTTTGCATATGGGAGTGGCTTCATATTTTAAAACAAATTTGGTAGATAACAATTTTTCATTTTTTTTAAATTTTATATAACTCTTCATGATAAATTTAATTGATGGCATTTTAAATGCACTTTCCTACGTCCTAGAGAGTTAAAATTTGGTACACAGCTTAAATTTGTTGAACATTTTATTCGACAAAAATTTGATGGATCTTTAAATATAGATCATACATTTTTTTCGAAATGGCCTGAAAATAATCCCCGTTCACTTCTATAAATCATTGGTGTAATATTGTTAAAAATTCTGATGTGGACAGCATATGTCTTTCTCTGCAGACTCATATTCGTTCTCTTTATTTATTCAATGATAATTTGAGTTTATCTGCACAACATAAGTATTTTAAATGACATTGAATTTACACGTTAAACTTAAATTTGGTTCTCATTTGATAGCTAGACTTATTGTCAAAGGTGGCGTAGCGAAAACGCGAAAAAACTAGAATATCTCAAGAACGGCTAGTCCTAGAGTAATGGGGTTAGTCTTATTCTTTTTGTTGTCAAAAATCACATATAATATAGGAATTTAATTGATATAATTGAGCACACGTAGTCTTTTATTTTTATATATAACGATTTTTGCTGGCCATTTCGCAAAAATAGCCCGTTCCTTTTTCCCGAATCGTAGTAGAATAACCTACAAATGATTTATATACAAAATTTTGTTAAATTTGGTATATAAATCACTTGTAGGTTATTGAAATATTATACTCCAAATTTTGTTAAATTTGGTTCATTAGTTTTTAGCTAGAGTGGATAAAGGCAATTTCTGCGGCCATTTCGCAAAGAAGGCAGATTCTTTTATTACGAATCGTACTATAATCTAATGAACATCAGGATTTCCCACAAAAAACATACCTACCAAATTGTATGAAATTCGGTCCATTAGTTTTTCAATTAGAGTGGATGTAATATCCACACAGACACACAGAAACATACACAGATACACCCTTACACACACAGACGTCTTCCTAAAAGTAGTTTTTTCGTGTTCTAGAAGTCCCAAAACGTGTAGATACTTTGAAAATTCGAGTTCCGATCTTCGGCACGATTCCAATACTTTGAATACATACACATACACATATATATTATCTGTGTATTATCTGTGTATCTAAATTCCGTGCCTATGCAATTACAATAGTTGTGATTTTAAATGATCCCTAAACTTTTATTATTTCTTCAAGGAAGCCTAATTTTAACATATGCAGAATGCAAATATCTCAAGCGATTGTAAGATGAATTACATAAGAATTGCTGAATTTTTTTCACACAAAATTATTTAGCTCTGGAGTCTGGAATACAAGTTATATGAATGAAATATTCATTGATTTTGCATAAAGAATCAGATGATTTATATTTCGATACAGTTTTAAATATTTAAGTATAATAAATTACTGTAGTACTGTGATAATGTAAAATATATTACCACTGAATGAATCACATTTTAGAAATTTTTAAATGAAATTACATTTCAGTTGGAAAGTGTTTCATAATCAATGCTTATGCATGATTGATCTTTCTTGTTATAATATGCACTGTGAATTGACTGGCGGACTGATTGGGTGATTATCATAATTATTGGGCACTACTTTTTGTGCCATTTGATTCGTATCAGTTTTGAGATCAAGGAAGAGATCAAAAATTGCGAAAATTCGAATTATGGGTAATTGTACGAAAGGATAATCAAAAGACTCAAAACCACTCTCAAAATGTTCAAGCACTTCCACTCGAGCCTCGATTTTATTCGCATTTGATTCGTTTGGAACTATATATTCTCAATTTATTGCGTTTAGTATTTGAAAACAAAGGGTATTTCCGAATGTTTTATCTTCTTTCTTCTTAATTCTGCATATTTTGGAAACGAGAAGGACTTATAATTATATTTTATGTATTAATTTGATTGTTTTCTATAAATATTATGCGATTTACAATATTTTAAGTTTCAATTAGGCATATTATGTGAGAAAAATAAAGTTAATATATGCATTGTGATTTAAGCCTGTCGTCAGCACAGCCTAAAAGTTTGGGCAACACTGCTCTATCATCTATATACAAATAAAATTGAAAATACATCTGTTTGTCTCATCATTTCGAGAAAACGGCTGTACTTAAATTCCTGAAATTTTGATAGGTGCCTTGATAGGGTCTGTCTGTATATCGGTCTGTATATTGGTATTGTATATCGGTATCTATCTGTTGTATATCTGTCTGTATATCGGTAGTATTAGGTCTGTCTGTCTGCATGTGTCACTAACTGCTTCCTCACTTTCAGCTGCCCCAAGCGTTATAGGAGCCTTCAAACAAACAATACCGAATCGTTATTGTTTCCAAACTAACGTGACCCAATCGTGTTTTGAGCCTCTGTACAATAAATACAATTTAGAATGTATGACGTTCTAACATTATGGTAGCTTTTTAAATTAACGAAATAAGAAATAAACCTTTTAATCTGCAGACAATATTAAAAGAATGAAACATTTGTTCCTTTCATTTGATTTTTTTTATCGTCTGCCTTATATTATTACTATTATACATATTTGTATGTATTTTTTTAGCAACAACAATGTTTTAATTATTTGTTTTTTACTGAGTGGCAATACTAGGTTATTTGTTACTATCAGTAGCTTCGTTCAGAATATTCTATATAAAATAGTGAGTTTTTTTCATCGACATCTTTGCTTCAAATATTTTGTGCATGAAATAGTGAGTTTTTCTACTGACAGTTTCGTTTGGAATATTCTATGCTAAAATTAGTGAGACTTTTATAGTTTTAGAATTATTATTATTATTATTATTTTATAGTTTTAGATGTTAGCTTAATGATATATTTTGTATTATAATTATATAAACATTTTAGAATTCATATTGTAATAGAGTTGCAAATATTTCATTTACTTGTATCATGGAAGCGTTATATTTTTGTAATTTTAGTGTGGTTTATTTGTACCACAATTACTTAGTATTTCGTGATAATTATTTTAAAATTTCTAAAAGAACGACCCCAGATATTAAAACTTTATCGCAACTTATGAATCGAGTTTCTTTACATTATTGCGAAGAGCGGAGTTAATGATATTATGTACACAGCAAGTTTTCTTGGCGCTACTGTAGTTATTGAGTATATACTGCTTCAGACAAGGAACTGTTTGTTCCTCTAATGTTGATAATTGCACTGAATGCGTGATTCCAATTTTTGAAATAACTTAACATATTGTTTTTATCTTTAGCACCCCCATCCAATATTTCAATTGAATGCTTATTTGTTAGATATTATATTTCAAAGCCATTTAATGATTACATTTTTATTTTCAGAACATTTCCGCCTGTACTTAAAGATTACTTTGCGTCCAAAATTGCATTCTCATCTGTGGGTAAGTTACAATTGATCATCAATCTTCCTTAAAATTTAAACAAATTAGGAGTATGACTCAACTCGACTTTCTCATACCAAAATTTATTTTTATTTATTTATTTATTTATTTAAAAAAAAATGGTATTGTGGGTCCAACTGATTACAATTATAGCGTGTTACCCTTCACTTTAAAGAGTTTGAAAAAATATTTCGATTGATACCATACTTGACAGTGCACCCCACCCCCCGGGGGATTAATTTGTCCCCGAAGGGGGGGGGGGGGTTAATGACGTCACGAATAACAAAAAAATGTATCGTGGCTATTTTTCACAGTGATGATGTTTGAAACTATTAAGTCTTCTGATCATTGAGCCATAAATAAACAAATTTTGTCCTATGCTGTCATGATAAAAAAATATAAAATTTCGAATAAATTTCGAAGTTTTAGCTCTTTAAAAAAAATTCTATCTAGTTCTAAATGTTTTGATAACAAAGCCGGATATAAAGTTTCGTAAATATTAATATGTGTGACTGTTATCGTGTACACAAGAAATCGACCACATACATCAGACAGACAGACGAACATCACTCCAAAAATAGTCAAATCGTGTTCAGGAGGTCTTAAAACATATATTGGCTTAAAGCATATATTGGCTTAAAAATCTCGAAATCGAAAATTTTCGTGAAAATAAAGCATTCTCAATACTACGTAAGTGAAAATAAAAATCTGAATTACTGCAAATTTGCCCGCAGATTGACAGAAAATGCAGTGATTGCAGTTATAGAGAAAATACAAAGAACTGGCCATTAGGATATAAAGAAAATTAAATAGCATTTTGCTACTTCGAATTTCTCTTTCGGCGCCTTGCATATTGGTAACTGAAATTAATTTTGCTGGTACGGATTAAATAATTCCTATTTTCGATGTTCAGTTGCACGAAGAAACCAGTCACTGGCGAAATGACTAGTTGTCATTAAGTGTGATGTCAGCATTTTAATAAAAGTTCTGAATATCAAAAACTGTTACAAATTTGAACATAAAAATAATGCACATTTTATAGTTCTAACATGGAAATTGTGGTATTTAAAACAATATTTCATCTCCGATCACTATTTTCAACGTTTTCGTACATTTTAATCTAAATTTCCATTATGACTAAAAATATTTTTAATAGTTTGATCAGAAGAATAGCCATCAGATGATTTTGATATTTGAAGCGTAATTCTGCAACTATAGTTAACAAATGGAATCGTGGAATCAAAAACCGCAAAATAAATACATAAATAAACTATAAAATATAGGGAGAATCGTCTGCTATGAGTTAAATTGTCGCAATCCCACGTCTTTGCAAAGTTTCAAGTTTCTACCTTTAGTAATTTGGCTGTGTGATTCATCCTTAGTCAGTCAGCTTGTTTCAGTCATCCGTATGTATATGATAAAACATCAGAAGTCGATTTTAAATCGTATTTTTTCTTGACATTTTGGCTAAAGATAACTGAAATTAATCAAGAGTATGTTTTATAGAACACTATTATTTTCAACATGGAGTTAGAGAGGGGGAGATAAAACTCCTATGGCTGAAACACTTGAAAATGCCATAACACTTTGAGAATATAATAAAAATTTTAAGCCTTTCACCATAGACATACATACAATGCAGAGGCGCTTATCTTATCGCAGCGCCACCTGTATTATTGTCGTAAATGATATTGGCATTTTCTCAGTATGGAGTTTGACATACATGGGTTACAACATGGAGTTACAGAGAAGGAGATAAACTCCTAAGACTAAAATTCTTGAAAATGCCATAACGCTTTGAGAATTATATCTAGGTGTCGTTAGTGTTAGTAAAGCGCCTTTTATTTCTATTTGATACAATAGAGAGGCATAGTACTAAGTATATGTCTTTTTGATTATTTTTAAATTAAGATTTTCTAATTATCAGTATAATTAATCAGTGTTTTTACACAGTTGTAGGACAGAGTTCAGAATATAGGGAGATAAAAATAAATTGAAAGATAAAATAATTTTGAATACGTAGAAATATTCCTAATTATTTCAGTTCTAATTTGCATTTTGCTGCTCATTTATTTCTACAAAATGGACAGTTTAAATAAATATTTTAAGCCTTTCACCATAGAAATACGTGTCATGCAGGGGACATGGAGGTAAAAGTAAGGAGTTAAACTTTTATATTAAGAAAACGCAAATATCGTTTGAGACAATCATTCAGGTGGCGCTGGGATAAGATAAGTAGCCCTGCATTGCATGCATTTCTGTGGTCTAAAATATTTATTTAAACTGTCAAGTTTGTAAAAATAATTTATTAGCGCAATGTAAAGTAGAACTGAAGCAATAAAGAATATTTCTACGCATTCAAAATTATTTTACCTTTCAATCTATTTTTATCTCCCTATATTCTATACTATAACTAAACCCTTAATCCATTAATTTTAAAATCGTCAAAAATGCATATATTAAGTACTACGCCTTTTTGTTGTGTCAACTAACAATAGCAGCTACTTTACTAACACTAGCGGCACCTAGATATAATTCTCAAAGCATTATGGCATTTTCAAACGTTTCATCCATAGAAGTTTTATCTCCTTTTTTCTAACTCCATAGCAGGGGCGCTTATCCTATCCCAACGCCACCTGAATTATTGTCTCAAATGATATTGGCATTTCTCAGTATGGAATTTTAATTCCTTTACCTCTATGATTTTCAATGTTTTGTAGCAACATCTTAGCAGAACAAATTATCTTCCCATGTAGAGACTATTTCTCCTCTTGCGGCCTCTTGTAAAAATACAGCGCGCAATCTCGAACCCTATAATTAGAAGTCTGTTTTGCCGCAAACTAAATTATTTTATCTGGCCACACAGCTCAGTGAGGTTGCCAATACTTACCTTTGAGTCTTTTACGACTGAATTTTGAGCCTGCTTAATTCAGAAAGATGTGTCTTTTTCTTACTATCTTGACATATAACCAACATAATAACTGCTAAAGGCTATTAATTGTTTTTGGTTATCTTCATAATAATCGGTTGCAAGGATTAAAATAATAACCAAAATCTAGCGAGACTGAATTACATTACAACAGTAATTTATCTACCAAAATATTTCTTTTAATTCCGTTGGAGCTCTGAACAGATATTATAAAGCTGTGCTTCGTCTTTGTGAATAGTGGGCTAACCCTGAAATTTAGAATATTATTCTGGCACAGACGCCATTCTAGCCTTAACGATCAGTTTGATTTTTTGCTTGGGAGAATAAAAAAAAAAAAACATCTTTAGATGCATTATAAAAAAGATAAACCTTTTATTTGCATGGCAGAATTGCAGAAGTCGACAGACATGAAGAAATCACGTTGCCACAAGAAAAATAATAATACTGATAGAATTAAATATAAGGATTATACCCATACAAATCTTTTCCAGCCCAGATATTGCGTGGAACATGAACGGATTCAAAATTTTTTTTTAATGAAAACGTTCGGAAGAATTAAAATATTGAGGATATCTTCTTTTTTTCAATCTTGAAAGCCATTTGTACACAGTTTAGATTCCAACCACGGTATTTACTTTTTTAGTACTCTTTTGAAACCGATGGAGTTTTTAAGATAAAATCTACATCCGTATGGTGAATCTGAAATTGAAGAATGTTGAAAACTATAATTATCTTGGTTGCAATTTTGAGTGGTCACGTGGTTTTTGTGTCATTTTCAGAAGTTGAATATCCAGCAAATTCCTGTACTTTCCCTTTGGCTATTAATAATGAAAATATTTTAATCATAATACTCGCGATGTCTATTACTGGATTTGCACAATTGTCAAATGGCAACCAAAATGCCGGAAATTTTAGAATTCACTCTATTGTTGGAATGCATTTTCGTGGGAACTGGCAGTAGCGAAAAGTGTAGAATGGAACCAGTGATGTGGAACATATTCAAATTTAAAACTCCTTGGAATTCTGGAATTGAGTTATCCAATTGAATTCTGATCAACATGTGCCCAAACTGTTCATGTGGAATACGGACACGTTAAATATGTGGGTCCGTAAGTCCTTTCGGGAGATTGGTGGTAGGGGAAGGAGGGTAGGTCCCTGTGGATGCCGCTTCCTCTGGATTCCGGTCTAAATTCAGTGGCATTTCTCGGCCTTCCAAACAGATACCCTTATACCCTCGGGTAGGCCGGACGGTCTGGGTCGAAGAAGAAGAATTTAATTTTGAGAAAGAAATCTGAAATTACAACGTGTTAAAATTTTTACATTTAAAAAACGTTAAATGTTAACAGATTAGCAAGTAAATAATTATTGTGTATTAGTAGCAGTGAGTATATGCTATGACAACTACCAATTGAAATTGGATAAATAAATTTATATTGAAGAGCCATTGCATAAATTTAACAATAGAAAATATGCTTACTTGATAATCTTTATAACGCTGTAAGTACTCAAACCTAACAAAAATTGTATTGGGAAATATAGAATGTTGAAAGTCACCACATTAACAAAAACGAATATTTTATTTTATTAATTACATTAATTAATCAATTAATCATGCAAAATCATTTTTAAGATGTCATAGTTAATAATAAATAAAATCTGTATCTGACATCCCTTATGGAGACGAGCTGTACTGTATAAAACCAGTATAGCCATGTCATCTCATCTATCAGTAGGTTCTGATTCATAATCAAAATTATTTTCATTTTAAGTGATTTTAAAAATAGTCATTTAATCTAAAAACATGATAGTTCTTAAACTAATTTAAGAATTTACTTAATTTGTTGCAAGTTCTAGAATTTGAAGACCATAAATAAAACTTATTAAATAATTCATCTTTATCATTTAAAAAAAGTATAGCTTTGTCTTTCTTAAAATAATTCAGTAAAAGTTAATCATGCGTGTGTTTTTCCTAATAAATGTTAATAGGTATCTTTGTGTTATATACCAGTGTACACTAAAAAAAAATATATTTTCATTGAAATTTTTTTTAAATTCTGTTAAGTAATAAAAGTTATTGAACAGTTATTGTAGAAAATTAAAATGTTTAATGAGATTAAAATTAAAACAAGCCCATGCATTAAAACAAATCTAAGAAAACCAATAACACAACAATAAAACAATAAATTACGGGGACGGTGGACTTTGAAATGAGCAAAAATCGACTAAAAAAAGTTTTAATATATAACATTATTTTACACATTTAACATTTGCTTACGGGTGGGACAGCGTCCATCTCAAACGAAGAACCTCCCAAAAAGACAGGTATTTGATATACCCTATCCCAGAACACATTCAACCCTATCACAGAAACATTGCACCTGCTGCAGGTGCAATGTTTCTGTCAGCGATTTCCATGGACGCCAATGCCTGAAAAGGGGGTCGAACTGTTTGGGATAGGGTATATCAAATACCTGCCTTTTTGGGAGGTTCTTCGTTTGGGATGGACGCTGTCCCACCCGTAAGCAAAAGGTTAAAGGGCATGAAAAAATATTTCGATTGATACCATACTTGACAATGTACACCCCTCACCCCTTCGGAAGGGTAACTTGCCTCCAAGGGAAGGGGATGGGGAGCTAATGAAGCCACAAACAAAAAAAATATATCGCGGCTATTTTTCACAATAGTGATTGAAACTATAAAGTCCCGTGATCATTGAGCCATAAATAAACCCTTTTATGCTTGAATTAAAAAAAAATTCTATCTAGTTCATAGATTTTTTAACACTAGGGGACTCTACCCCCTGCTCGTTCCACTCGTGCAACCCATCCCCTTCGGGAGTCTTCGCCTCCTATTCACAGAGCTCGCTTCGTATCTATCTTTCCTAAAAATTCTACTTCCAAAAATCTATTTTCTATCCCTGCCTATTTTCCGCAGGAGCAAAAAGCAGGGATTTTTCCTGGCCCAGGGAATCCCAAAACTGAATTCCTTTATCATGAGCTCGCTTCGTGAGCTATTTCATGCCAAACTAAAGTTTGAATCGATAAACGGTTTATTTCACCGTGTTACCCTATTATTTCTCTATAAATGCACCTAATTTCATACTTATGTATGCTATAGTTTTTACGGTACGAAACAGAGAAATCGCTAGACGTGCCGATACGAAAAAAGAAAGTTCACTTCAGAAATGCATAAAAAGTAAAATATCTCAAAAACTACATCGAAATTAAAAAAAAAGGGCTCCGTCCTGCAAAAATTCACCCATGTAGGTATCTGCCTGAAAAAATTCGTGGTCTTGCTATTGTTAGTCTATCCAGGACGCGAACTCGCAGCTCATATATTTTGACTTTGACATTAAATATTTATTAAACTACAATATATATCAAAAAACTGTTTATATCAGCGTATTCTCCAAAGCTTTTTCTACAAGTGTACCCAATTTCACATTTTTACATGCAATAGTTTTTGCGGTACTAAGCAAAGAATCTCGAGAAACGAGAAATTCGTCAAACGGCGGCTGCTACTTTTTTTTAATATATAGAGAAAGCTGGATATAAAGTTTCGTGAAAATCCATTCGTTTGTGGCCTCTAATCGTGTACACAAGAAATTGACCACAGGCATCAGACGGACATCACTCCAATAATAGTCGTTCAGGAGATCTTAAAACTTACTGGCATCAAAATCGAAAATTTTCGTGAAAACAATGCTTTCTCAATACTGCGCGTGAGAAAGTAATTAGTGTGCGAGACCTTTAAAAATAGTGTGTTCTACCTTAGATGACATCCGGAGCAACCTTTTTCTTAGTTTTTCTCTCGAACATCACATTCGTGTTAGATATTTTGTAATTCATATCATTTAACATTGCAAATATGGATCAATTTTGTCGAAATTGTGTTCAAACCACAAACGTTCAATGAAAGTTCGCCTATAATGTTATTAAAATATTCTGTAAGAAATGGTTTCTAATTAAAGTGGCAGGTTCCTGGATCGACCCTCTCTAAAATCGCCCGTGACCCTTTGAGCTGTATTATAAAACGATTCTTGTAGAAAAGTGTGAGAAATTGAACTTTTAGATCTGCAACATCTGTGCATAGTAAACAGCTGCCTATACGCCAGTATGCTCTAATCGCTTGCCCGAACCGCATATTCGCATGGTGAACGTTTCAGCGTCGACAACTTTCGTCGTTTGGGATCCTATTCGGACGAAATAAACTGCATTTTATTAATCTATCAAAATTCAATAATCTCCCCCCCCCCCTGAAAAATAAATAAATAAAATATAAAGAAAAAATTAAACTGAATTAAGAAAACTAAAAAGTATCGAAATATTGTTTTAGGTACACACATCAACTTTTTTCCATCCGAAATTTGCGAAAGCAGTAATGCTTCACATCAATATATAACGAGTGCTTACTATTCCCCCCCCCCCCTTCATTTTGACGCTGATTATCATACATGCAGACCTTAATATGTGAAATGTACAAGGTCGGATCAAAAAGTTCGGAGACTGTGCTGATATCTCCAACCTTGATTGGTGGAGAGTGGAACTATTTTACCGTGGCGTAGAGGCGCATGTGACGCGAGATATGACCATTGCACCTGCTGCAGCAGGTGCAATGTTTCTGTCGGCGTTTCCCCAAAACGCTTGGCAGAATTTGATATTCGCACATTGTTCTTCAAACGCTATTTCCATTTTCGACGAACGCTAACGACTGCAGTTCATTGACACGCATTGTCTGGAAAAACTCTACACTGCGGACCTGCTTCTTCCTTTTCACATCTCGCGTCACGTGTGCCTCTATGCCACGGTAAAATAGTTCCCCTCTCTTCCAATCAGGGTTGGAGATATCAGTACAATCTCCGAACTTTTTGATCCTACCTTAGATGTATGAGAAAGTTGAGTGGTGCCACGCATTCAATAAACATTTGATCACACATCCAAATGTATTTTCAGCGAGTCTTTGACAACACATTTTTTAAACTATTTAGTGAACAATCCTTCGCCCTCTTTCTTTCCTCGTTACTTTGCAATCCAACGTAACAAACGCAAAACGATAATAATTCCTCCAGTCAAATCTGCATAATAAACGGCTCTGCGGATTAAAACAATAGGAAAAAAACCAGCAACTAAATTACATTACAATTTTTATATGTATTCCGCAATAATTCTTCATTTCCGCCTGGGCTATGGATAGATATTCTAAAGCTGTCTTTATGAGAAGAAACAGTGGATCGACCCTGAAATTTTGGAATATTATTCAAGCCCATAGACGCCATACTAAGCCTAACGATCGGTTTGCCTTCATGTTTGAAAAGAAAAAACAGTCTCTAGATCCATCATAAACAAGAAAAACCCTCTATTTGCATAGACTGAATTGCAGAAGTCGGCAACCATGAAAGCACCACGTTGCCACGTGAAAAAGAATAATAATGATGGAATAAAATATAATAAGGATTATACTCGTACGGGCCTTCAAATTAAGTTCCGCCAAATATCACTGGGCACAGGTACATTTTTTTTAACGTAATGCAGAAGTTGGATGTTAAAAGTTGGAATTATTTTTTTTTTTCTAGTCTTAGAATACGAAGTTATTAATACATGGTTTCGACATAAAGAACAATAAATGCACTTGTGCTATGCTTTTCAAACCAATGAAGTGTGGATATTGAAATTTACTTTCATGCCAAATACGAGATTATACCGAAACGTTGAAACCTCTAATTATTCAGATTTTCATTTTGAGTGGGCATCCATTTCATTTAGACGTTGAATAACCCAGCAGCAAGATTTCAGGGTTTTTTTTCTATCGTCTGTTGATATGAATGAAAATATTTGAATCGCGTAATACTCGAATTGCCTTTTGCCAGTTTTGCATCACCATTGAATGACAACCCACATACGGGGAATTGAGAGCTCATTTTCACGTTTGAATGCATTTTGATTAAAAAAATATGTGCAGTAGCCCACCGAATGGAAATGCTTCTATTCAATTTGAATCTGTTTTCGGAATTTAAAACAGTTGAATAGAAAGGTAATGTAGAAATCTAAATATATATATAACGTTTAGAATTACAGTATGTTGAAAGCTATAATTATTATAAAGATCATAATTTTTAAGAAGTCATAGGAAATTCTTGCGCCATTAAAAAAAAAAAAAAAAAAACGGAAAATAAGGAAGTGAGGACACTGAAGCAAGTAATCTTTGCTTTTTTATTTGTGAAATTCTTCGCTGAAAATGAGAATTTTGATCTTTTTTTTTTGTATGCGAAATAATTATCTGGATTTTCTCATTTTACCAAATATGACAAATTTCTTAAGTTGGCGATATTACGCCAATTTTGGTGCCAAAATCATGCAACATCACGTAATGGCACTTAGTTGCTATACATGTTGTTTTTCTATATGGCGAGAAAGAGACAACTGAAAAATAGTACGTATCGGGCATTTACAATATTACAAATCACCACGTCACTGTTTATATTTCATTTCCCTCGCAAATCACCCTTTTGGAGATCACACATTTTCTCTGTATTTCGCTACAATCATCGCTGAATTTCCCCTAGTGGTGATTTTTTAAACCATTATATTTCAAACCTCATTTTAGTTAAGTTTTCATCACTAGAAAATATCACCGGGTCCACCTATAAAAATTGTGGGACCCCCTACAAACATGTATGACGATCCCCCTCCATATTTGATTCCCCCTTCTTGTGAATATCACATGACTTCCCTTACGTTACAGTGCCTAGAAGGAAGACAGATCCTTCCTTCTAGACACTGTACTTTAAAAGAAATCAAGTGGTCGGTCGGTTCCCTTCTTGGAGCCCTCTAACCCCCCTCACATTTGAGTGGTATCCGCCTCCGATATGGGCGGACATGAATCTCACACAGAAGACTTTGAATATGGATAATAATTAATAATATAAACGCCTTGATTTATCTATCTATCTCTGACTACCGCTGCTACAAAATGTTGCCAAACGTGTTTCAATCACGGATAAACATTTCATGAACTCTAGAGCTTTACGAGTGTAGGATATCAGATACTGAAAGTGAGTCCATGATGTGGGCGGCCCGTTCCCTACATAATGCAATGACTATACTACTTTCACAAAGAAAAACTGCGATGTAACTATGGAGCTTTACGTAGCGTATGGCATCAGATACTGAAAGTGAAATCATGATGTTCTTTTATTTCTTATCATTTTATAAACTTTTATTTGAGATATACGACTCTTACTTACCACTGCACGATTTTAATTTTGAAGATATACGGAGAGGGGGGTCTTTTTTTTTCCATTAAGACTAGTTATGACTCGGAAGCTCAGGGAATTTTATTTCTGTGAGGCTAGAAAATATATTGCTTCATCTTTTATGGCTTTAACTTTTTGCTTACGGGTGGGACAGCGTCCATCCCAAACGAAGAACCTTTCAAAAAGACAGGTATTTGACATACCCTATCCCAAACAGTTCGATCTCTCTTTGCAGGCATTTGAAGGAACTTTATTCACAATTTCCAGGGATTTTTTAATATTGGGAGTTGTTTTTCTTTGAAACTTTATAATAATCCTCATCAAAAAAGAAATGTAGTTAATTAGTTCTCCCTACTGAGATAATAAAGAGATAAAAATTACTGAGATAATAAAGAGATAAGAAGTACTGAGATAATAAAGAGATAAAGAAGTACTGAGATAATAAAGAGATAAAGAAGTACTGAGATAATAAAGGGATGGGACAGAAGCGCAACTTAAAATATTGATTATATAGATAATAACAATTCTAAAGTGAAATAATAACTTCTTTGTAGACTACGTTGCTGTTGCTAAAAATACATGTAAATATAGAGTAGTAATATATGTCAGACGATAAACAACTCAATGAAAGAAATACAATTTCCATTTTTTTAATATTATCTGAAGATTAAAAGGTTTATTTTTTTTTTTTTATTTCATTCATTTGTAAAGCTTTCATAATTTTAGAGATAGAGGCCCAAATAACGGCCGGGTCACGTGATTAGATTTTGAATTGTATTTATTATAAAGACGCTCGAAAAGCGATTAGGTCGCATTAGTTTTGAGACTCACATATTACTGACTCGCTTGTTTGAATGCTTCCTATAATTATTGGTTCCACTCAAAGCGATAAAACGGTCAGAAAGACATATTAACAAAAGGGTAGACGCAGTCTTACATTTTAAATGGGTCTATATTAAGGCCATCAAAATTTCATGGAACTCGTTGCAACCGTTATTCAATGGTGATGAGACAAACAGATGTATTTTCAATTTTATTTAACTTAGCTCTTTCGATTTTTAGGCAGATAAAATGTACAAATTATTATTTTTACAAAAATTGTCTTTTTAAAAGTTTTCTTTTTCTTATTTCTGCGGTTAGCGAGCGGAAAGATTTTGCGTTACGGATGTGGGTTCTGAAAAATGAAGAAAATAATTTTTACCCGTTGAAAATCGACGACCTCACAATAAGCAACTCCCCGAATAAGGTGAATTTTTGAATAATTCGATTTTTCCAGTGGTCTTTTTCGAATTGTTCGCTCGTGTACCAAATTTCAAATATCTGTCTCACTTCAGACTGAGCATTTTTCATTTATTCAACCAATTGAACATTTAAGTGTACATCATCCCTAAATTAGCAAATATTAGAAAGCTGAAGTTAAGCACTTTATTCCTTTCTAACGGTCTATCTTTGCAACAATTTCAAAGTCTCTATCTCATTGCAAAGTTCGTTTTAATATAATTTCACATTTTGAACATTTTGGTGTGGGGCACCCATTAAATGAACAATTTGAAAAAATTCGATTTTTCTTTAATCGTACGATTGACCCGTGTATCAAATTTTAAGTCTATATCTCGTTTAAAATAAAGTGTTTCTCATTTATTCCACAAATAGAACATTTTGATGTGCGGCACCCCTAAAGAAGTAAATATTGGAAAGCTAAAGTGACTTTACTAAATGTTTTTGAAAAATTCGAATTTTTCCGAGGATTTTATTGAATAATTAACCTGCGTAGAATATATATATGCAAGTCTTCATCTCACTTAAAAGAAGGCATTTATTATTTATTCGGCAAATCGAACGTTTTGGTATGTGGCAAACCCTGAAGTAACAAATATTGAAACCTAAAAGTGCGCACTTTCGTTCTTTCGAACCTATCTACCCATACATTAAATTTGAAGTCTCTATCTCACCCCCCGCTTTTTTATCATTTCATCTTTCGAACGTTTTTCTGTGAAGCACCCCGTTAAATAAACATTTTTAACTCTATTCTTCTTGGATTTTTATTAAACTAGCCCATATACCAAATTTCAAGCTCCTATCAAATTTTAAAGGAGGCGTATTTCATTTATTCGGCAAATAGAATATTTTGTTGTGCTGTACCTCCTAAAGTAGGAAATATTGAAAATCTGAAATTGCACACTTCTTCCTTTCGAACGATTTACACATACACCAAATTTGAAGTCTCTACCTCATCGTAAAGCATTCTTTTCTATCATTTCACTTTTTGAACGTTTTGATGTGGAGCACCCCCCCCCCTCCCCCCCTCTACAGAACATTTTCGAAAAATTTGATTTTTCCAGTAGGTTTTATCGAACTATCGACTCGTGTACCAAATTGCAAGTCTCTATCTATTCAGAAAGTGCCTAAAAAAGCGTGACAGACAGACAGGTGAATACTTGGCAATTAGTATATACCCGTTGAAATGCAACAGGTTCACAATAAGCACCCCCCAAATAACGTGCATTTTTAAATAATTTTCTGGATTAATAAAAAAATTTCCGATGGTCCTTTTCAAACTGTCCAACGGTGCACCTAATTTCAAATATTTGTTTCACTTCAGACTGGACATTTCTTATTTATTCAGTCAAATAAACATTTAAGCGTGCGGCATCCCTAAATTAGCAAATATTAGAAAACTGAAATTAAATACTTTATTCCTTGAACCCATTTTAAAGTCTCTATCTCATTGCAAAGTTCATTTTTGCTATAATTTCACATTTCAAATGTTTTGGTGTGGAGTGCCCATTAAATGAACATTTTTGAAAATAGGGGTTTTTCTTGAGGTTTAATCGATTGATTGAGTCGTGCATTACATTTCAAGTCTTTATCTCTCATGTCACCTTTCGGACGTTTTGGTGTGGAGCTCCCTCCCCCTCCCTCCCCTTCTACAGAACATTTTTTAAAAACTCCATTTTCTTTGATCTTACGATTGATCCGTGTACCAAATTCCAAGTCTATATCTCATTTAAAGCAAAGTTTCTCATTTATTCCGCAAATAGAACATTTTGGTGTGCGGCACCCTTAAGGAAGTAAGTATTAGAAAACTGAAATTGTACAATTTATTCATTTCGAACTATTTACCCTCACACATAATTTATAATCAATATCTGATCGTGAAGTATATTTTTCTATCATTTCACCTTTCGAACGTTTTCTGAGCAACAAATCAAACATTTTGGTTTGTGGCGAACCCTAAAGTAGCAAATATTAAAAAACTAAAATTGCGTACTCTCATTTTTTTAAACTAAGTACTCATACATCAAATTTGAAGTCTCTAACTCATTACGGTGTATTCTTCTTCTTTATCGTTTCACATTTCGAACGTTTTGATGTGGAGCACCCCCTCTACAAAACATTTTTGAAAAATTAAATTTTTCTAGAGTTTTTATTTATTTATTTATTTATTTTTTGAACGATTGACCCGTGTACAAAATTGCAATACTCTATCTCACTTGAAATAGACGTTCTTTTTTTATTCGGTAAATCGAACATTTTATTGTGCAGAACCCCCCCCCCCCCCCCCAAAGTATCAAATTATGGAAATCTGAAATTGTACACTTTCTTCTTGTCCAACTATCTGCAATTTCATCGTCTCTATCTCATCGCGAAGTATGTTTTTATTTCATTTCACCTTTCGAACGTATTTGTATGGCGCACTTATCCCCAGTAAATGAAATTTTTGAAAATCTCTATTCTTCTTGACTTTTTTTTTATCAAATTATTAGCCCACGTACCAAATTTCAAGCATGCTTTTCTCATTTATTCGGCAAATCGAACATTTTGTTGTGTGGAACCCTCTAAAGTTGCAAATATTTGAACACTTTAATTGTACACTTTCTTTCTGTCTTTCGTACTATGTACCCATACACCAAATTTCAAGTCTCTATCCCATCGCGAAGCATGATGCTTTTTCTATCATTTCACTTTCGAACGTTTTTGTGTGGAGTGCCCACAAACTTTTATCCACTAGACTGGAATTTAAAGCTTCGGAACGTGTAATGGCAAATTTTTGAACTATGAATACTCTTTGTGGTCTATGAATACTATCTATATACTCTCTGTGTGGAGTACCCATAAACTTTTTTCCACTAGACTGAAATTTAAAGCTTCGGAACACGTAACGGCAAATTTTTAAACTATGAAGACTCGAATACTCTCTGTATACTTTGTACTCTGTGAATACTCTTCTGTATGAAAAAGTATTGCTCTGGCTTTTACATATAGGCAAAATACGATTCATACTTTCTTCATTCTATTTATCTAAAGAACAAAAAATAAGGGGGGGGGGGGAGAAGTATTTAAAAATTATTGTATTCAAAAAGTCATTTTATGTTTTGGCCAATTCTAATTTCAGTGATTTATGGAAATTCTTTCCCATTGGGATTTTAGCCTTTTTCTAGAAAAGCGGGAAGCGGTTGCAGACGGTCGCAAAAAAATATTGGAAAGCTGCCATCCAAAAACTTAGTACATAAATTCTGGAATAAGGAAAAACTCGAAAGTATGGCAACATAATAGTATTTTCTATTTTTCTTCTTCTGTATTGCATATTGTTTAGCATGTAAAGCATGTATAATTTGGGGGTAGAAAAATAGATTCTCATAAATTTCTGTGTCGTCGAAGTTGAAGGGGTTTGCTTGCCACAGTTATTTTCTGCTTTTCTGGCAGTCTTTCAGTACACGATTATTCAGTAAAGGATAATGTATTATTCTTTGGACAAGGTTGGCTTGTCTGTCATAGTTGCATAATTCCATTTCGAATATTAATTTAGAATACGTTGTTTATTGAAAATATGAAAAACTGTGCATATAAGTTTGAATTTTATGTTTTAGAAATCTGTTCATTTGAAATCAAATCATTGGTTGATGACAGCAAAATTTTAGTTTTTAATTAATGTCATTTCACATAAGGATACACAGGATCCTTAAGTACCCCGATAACTTTGTACAGAAAGATCCGCGAGTGTACATGTTAGGTTTATATACGGTAAACTGATCATGCCTGATTGAATGAAAGTGATTGCAGCGACCCTAACTAAAATTTTAAAACGTTATTATAGCGAACTCAGTAACAAAGTTAAAGAAATGAAAAGAAAAATATTATTTACTTTTTGTTTTTATATAGGTTTAAGCTCCTATTTCACATTAGGACAATCCAATATTTTGCTAAATATGTTTTCATTAATAGTGTTTTCTTGTTTCAAAAATATCCTACATACTATTTCTATATATTTTGACAGTTTAAATTGCTAAATATACCTATTATATCGAATGTAACATAAATCCTTTTAAAATTGTATATTTAATTATAATTTTTAATCCCTTGAATTAGTCATTATCTATAGCAGATGCTTCAAAAAATGTTTAATAAAAATAATACTATGGCGAAATTTTGCTATGTATAATCCAATAGCGGCTCGTAATAATTCCTACTCAATGGTGTCCTTTCATTTCTGGTGAAAAGTTTTACAAATCATTAACTTATATAATAAAAGTGAGCTTATTTAAAAATTTTAATAATTATTTCCCCCATTCAAGCAACAAATGATGTATAAAAAAGCTATTATTCCGTAACAAATTTTAAAATATTATTTTTATAATGTGTTTTCGATTTTTGAAAAGTGTTCCAAGAATTGAAAGCCTTCTTTTGGTAAATTCGCCTCGAAATTCATCAGGCCTCTGATGTTCATCATTTAGCATAATCGTGTCAGCTTTCATTCCATGTACGCAGTTTATTCAAGAAATATCATACCCACAGACACAGATAGATAGACATAATTAATTAACTGGATTGTAGCTCAATACGACTTTCTCATACCAGAATTCGTTTTTTAGTAACTTTTATTCAGTTGTACAAGAAAATTGTTGAAAAATCGGTGTTGTGGATCCAAATGATTACAAATATAGCTAGTTACCCTTCACTTTAAAGGGCTTAACAAATAACGAAGTCCCCCAGCAGGGGGTGGGGACTAATGACGTAATGAACAAAAAATTGTATCGCAGCTATTTTTCACAACAATGATTGGAACTATTAAATCTGGTGATCATTGAGACATAAATAAACTTTTTTATGCATGATTATATGAAATTTTGTCCTATGCTGCCATATTAAAAGAAATTAAAATTTCAAAGTTTTCGCTCGAATTTAAAAAAAAAACATTCTATATAGTTCTGAATTTTTTGTTAACAAAACCGGATATAAAGTTTCGTGAAAATCCATTGATATTTCTGGCCGCTATCGTGTACTCAAGAAATCGAATATAGACATACAGACAGACGAACATCACTCTAAAAATAGTCAAAACGTGTCCAGGATGTCTTAAAACATATATTGGCATCAAAATTTCGAATTCGAAAAGTTGCGTGAAAACAATCCTTTCTATATACTATATTACATAGTATGAGAAAATAAAAATGGTAGACATACGTATTCAGGTTTGCCCGAAACGTGTAAATCCATCCATATCCGACAGTCGAATTTTTAACCCCATTGCAATATACTTTTACATATACTATGTATTACAGAGAAAGTAAAAACGGAACCTTTTCCCGTAGAAAATCCTCCTACGAAAATGATACTTCCATTGACTGTATGATTATATCCGTAGCTATCCTATATGGGATTCTGTATGATACCTACGGTTATATCGTGTTCTTCTCTGGATCTCCGCCTCTCGCACCAGGCAAGCATTCATTTCTCTTCTAATTACCTGCGACCTCTTGTTAGCATCGAGCAGACGAAATGCATTGCGGAAGTCTCATCAAATAGTCGTCCTTCAAATAAGAAGCGGGAGGATGTCGTGTGTTGCCAGGTAATAATCATTAAAGACTCATGGGAGTCGTTTGCGACCTAGGTCGTGTTTCGCCGTGGTCGCACAGAGTATTGGAAGGAATGGGCTCCTGAATGATGTATCAAACGTGTACCCGTTTTGGCCACATTTTACCATACAATTCATTTTGAGGCATCGAAATTTACATTGAAGGTATTATAACAACCACGTGATACTTGTTTGCAATAAAAAGACGACACCACCACTCATTTTTCATTTATTTTAAATTATCTATTATAACCCCGTCAAATGACTGCAGCCCGGTTCGATTTTCGACCCCTTCTAAAACTATCTGCACAGAGTATGGACATGGTTAGGTCTGAAACAAGACTATCCAAGAGGTGATGGATTAGGGAAAAGTTGGTACGGTCCTTGTGGTTGCTACCCCCCCCCCCCCCCCACTAGGGTCCAGAAGATCTATGGGTCCAGTCATAGATCTACGGGTTCAGTCCAATTTGGTTAGCATTATCCTGACCGTCTAGTCTAAGCAGTTACCTTACACTTTTGGGTAAGCCGGACGGTTTGGGTAAGAAAGAAATAGTGAACTGCAACCAGACAAATAAATCAAAATAAAGTCCTTACAAATAGAACCAGATAATAAACAGCTAAATAAATATCCAGACCTTTTAAACTAAACATAAGGCGACTTTTGTTAATAGTGAACGATTGATGTTTTATGATTATTTATCAATGATGATTTTTCATTTTTAACACTTTACAACATAGTTAAAAAGTGTTTATGACTTTGTTCATTCTGTCTGTCTGTCCGTTGGTACGATAACTGCCGTAAAATTGACTTTTCAGACGGTCTGTGGAACCTATGGGAATATAAATGAATAATATCACCCAATTAGTTTTGGACTGAACCCCGGTTTAAAAAATGAAATACATTGAACCCTGTGGGACCTAATTTTTTAAACATTTTTTAAGCAAATTTAAAATTCACAAATTGCTTCGAAAGTTTTAGGAAATATACCATAAACAATTATTATCCTATATTATATTATCCCATAAAAAATATGAAAAAAATTTCAGCAAAATATATTCGGTAGTTTTTTAAATAAAAATTAAAATAATAATTACACGGTCCATATTATATGAAGAGATCACGTAACCCACTTTAAAATAAAATAGGGCATCTATCTTGTGTCAAAATTGTGATATTTAAAGTTCTTTTTAATTTATATTTAGTGTTGTATCCGTCCTAAAACCGCTTTATTTTTGCTTAATTTCTGTGCATCTACATTCTGAAACAACGCAATTACAATATATTTGAGTTTAAATGATAATCAAACTTTGATTATTTCTACAACAAAGCCTAATTTTCACTTATGGAGAATATAAACACATCAAGATATAGGATGAGTTGTATAAGTCATCTTTGTCTTTTTTATTGTCTATGTTTATCTTTTTAGGTGTTAAGATGTAATGATTTACTGTAATTGTTTTATCTGTAACTATTTTAGCCATTTGATGCTACTGTAATTGCCGTGTTTACCCATCTCCTTTTATAAGATTATCTTTTAGGAGTGGGTATTCATGGATCCTGTAATCTCCTTCTAATTATGTGTGTATATATATATATATATATATAAAGAATAATCCGGAACACTCCCTATAAAACACAATTAATTTACGACACCCTTGACCCTTCTTAATAAGACGTACCTGTCCCACAAACCTTGAAACTTACTATCTTGAATCATGAATATTAATTTCCCCAATCCGACAGAAATTATCAAATAAATTGAATTTCATTTTCCAAGATATTGAATATTCATTTCTGCCAATGTCATTTTTGCCAATGGCAACATTTCCACAGCAATCGCTCGACCGCCGCGTTGTATGTTCGAGTCCTACTTAAGGCTTAAGTTGATTATATTTCGTCAAATTGTCGCCAAATGTATCGCTACGTATTACATTTAGACAGCCAAACAAAAAAATGACTTAGGCGAATTGTTGGACGTCAAAATACAAAACTATTATAAAAAGTATTTTCCCCCATGAATGGAATGAATTAGATCTACCAGAATATTGTTAGCAAATTTACTGCATTTAGAAAGTGAGTATGACCTTGTTTGATTTTTAGAAAATTGAGAAAGAAACATTGAAACTGTGAACTGTAGGCACTCTGTAGGAGCGCAATATGTTCGTGAACTCAAAACATAAATAATAAAGTTAGTTTACTCTCTATAAAATTATCTTTTAACTAAAGTCACTAGAAACATTTTCTTTTTTCATTCAAGTGAAGCTATTCAACGCTTTTATGTACTAAACTTAAAAAATATTTGAAACTATTTTACAAAAAGTATTTTTGGAAAATTATAAGAGCTATAATATTCTTTTTTAAATCACACAAAAATATTTTAAATATTTTTATTATAAATTTTTGTTTCAAAAATTTTAAATTTTAGGTGTAAAGCATGTATATATTAAATCCAACATGTATATTAATTTTAAAGTGTATATTAATTTTGATGTATATTAATTTTGAAACTTTATATCTGTCTTTGTTATAAAAAAAAAAATCTAGAACTAGATAGAATTTTTATAAATTCGAGCGAAAACTTCGAAATTAATTCGAAATTTAATATTTTTTAACATGGCAGCATAGGACAAACTTGACATAATAATGCATAAAAGGGTTTATTTATGGCTCAATGATCACGATACATAATAGTTTCAATCAGTGGTTGGAAAAACTACTTTATTATTGTAGTGATCTGCAACTACAATTACATTATGACAAATGTAGTTAACTACAACTACAACTATTTTTTTTTAAAAAGTAGTGACTACAAACTACTTTTAAAATGTAATCACTACATAACTACTTTTATAAGACGAATTTTGCTACAGTTTCAATTTTCACAAAAAGTTGAGAATATGGGTATACTGTAGTAATTTAACATACTTATTCTGAATAATTAAAATTTACTGATTCCCAAATTGACTAATCAACTTACCAATCTTTACGCTCTTATCCACTTCTGAAAACAGTAAAATAAAAGTATAAACTTTAAAATCAATGACACCAAAAAATAGGTTTTAAAGTCCTTTAATAGAATCTCCTTTCCTCGACGTACAAAAATTACACGGCCAAAGAGCATTTGGGCATCACGATGTCTTTCATCAGTGGCTTTGCCACTGATGAAGGGCATTGTGATGCTCGAAAGCGCTTTGGCCGTGTAATTTTTGTACGTCGAGGAAAGGAGATTTTATTAAAGGACTTTAAAACCTATTTTTGGTTGTCATTGACTTTAAAGTTTAATTAAAGTTGACGTGTATCCATTTTATTTATTAAAAGTATAAAATAAAATAAAAGTAAAAACTATTTATTTAAAGACATGTTTGTTCAATTTTAATAGAATTTGCATCTCAAAATTGCAATCAGATAAGCAGGATCTTTTGGGAAATAACACGTCTGAATATATCCATATGAAAAATCAACTTCATGAGGCAATGACCTTCCTAACCCTCCAGCACCCCTTCAACCATTTATCGTACATCGTTGCGCAAAACACCAAATTTCATATAAATGAAGAAAGGGTGATCACACGATATGTAGAATGGCACCTTGTTTGTTTACTGAAGTAACGTTAAAAGTAACGTCAAAACTCGATACAAAGTAGCCATTTATTGTATCGCGCTACTCGCTACACTACTTATTTTTAAAAGTAGCGCGTTACACTACAAACTACGAGAAAAAGTAGTGATTACTGTAGTTTCGCTACTTGTAGCACGCTACTTCCGACCACTGGTTTCGATCATTGTTGTGAAAAATAGTCGCGATACAACGCTTTTTGTTCGTGACTTTACTAGCCATCCCCCTTTGGGGTGCAACCCCCCCCCCCCCCCTCCCGGAGATTCATTGTCAAGAATGGTATCAATCGAAAGATTTTTTTCAAGCCTGTTAAAGTGAAGTGTAAAACGCTATAGTTGTAATAATTTGAATCCACCATACCGTTTTTTTTTTTTCAAATTTTTTCTTGTAGAATTTGAAAAAGAAAAATGAATTCTGTTATGAGAAAGTCGAGCTGAGCCACACTTTAGTTAATTGTTTTTTTGCAATCTTGCGGACAGATATAAAAATTTGAAACTGAGAAAAAATGATTTGAACAAACGCCAAACTGGAAAAAATTACAATGTATACAAATATACTTCGTATCTCTGTATCATTGCGTCCGATTTTGATGCTGATTGCTTTAAAATTAATCTTGAAACTATAACATATTTATTTTAATTATATTTTCCACCCTCCCCCGTTTTTTTAAAGTTTCAAACTACTATTTCTCTTTAAATCGGTCCTTACCTGTAGGGGATGGGAAAGGGGGATCCCGTATGTAGAAAATGCTTTTTCACTGTTTCAGTAATTTTGAATTTTAATTTTGAGAATATGTACAGTAAAGCTTTAATTTTGTATAATTGGGTTAAAATTTGTAATAATTTCAAATTGAATAAGATGCTTAGAATGACCTTTAGGTGGGGGGGGGGGGGCAAGCGACGTTTAGTTCTAACTCTTGTTAATAAAATGCAAAGATCAAATCGCCCTTTACTGTCTTGATGGGCGGGTTTCTATGAAGTTCTCCCCATCTCTTTGGAAGCAAGATTTTAAAAGGAACTTACTTTTTCCCTCGCGGTCTTATATTGCTTTGTCTGCATGATTCCCTCCTTCTCCTCCTTCTCTTCAAATTCAAGGTCGTCTCATGGAGGTATAGAATCATCGGGAGGTGAAGAAACGGAGAATGCGAAGCCGGCGCTTTTCAAAGGCGAGTAGATGGCGTTCACCTTGGCGAGAATTTTGGGATGTTGAGTGGATCTTTTTGAGGCTGACTGTTAGAACGGATTGCTGACATCAAAAGAAAATTTATTTCGAACTACTTAAAACTGATTTAGAGAATGGAAATTTTTCTTTGCTTTTTTTAACACTTTACAACATAGTTGAAAAGTGTTTATGACTTTGTCCATTCTGTCTGTCTGTTCGTTCGCATGATAACTGCTATACAAATGACTTTATCAAAATGAAATTTTAGTATGTTGTTCTGTTGTTCAGACGGACTGTGGGACATATGGGAATACAAATGAATAATATCACCCAATTAGTTTTGGACTGAACCCGGGTTGAAAATATGAAATACATTGAACCCTATGGAACCTAATTTTTCAAACATTTTTTAAGCAAATGTAAAATTCACAAATTGCTTTGAAAGTTTTAAAAAATATTCAAATTATCCCATAAAAAATATGAAAAAAATTTCAGCAAAATGTATTCGGTAGTTTTTTAAATAAAAATTAAAATAGTAATTACACTTATATTATAGGAAGAAATCACGCGACCCACTTCAAAATAAAATATGGCATCCATCTTGTATCAAAATCGTGAAGTTCTTTTTAATTTATATTTAGTGTTGTATCCTTCCTAAAACCGCTTTATTTTTGCTTAAATTTTATGCATCTATATTCTGAAACAACGCAATTACAATATATATTTGAGTTTAAATGATCATCAAACTTTAATTATTTCTATAACGAAGCCTAATTTTCAGTTATGGAGAATGTAAACACATCAAGATATAGGATGAGTTGTATAAGAATTGCTGAATTTCTTTAACGCAAAATTATTTAGCACTTTGAGTCTGAAACATAGCTAATATGAATGAAATATTCATTGATTTTACATAGAGAACAGAAGATTTTATAACAGACTTTTTCGATGAAGTTTTAAGCATAGAGTTAAATTACATTTACCTCCATGGTTTTAACTTTTTAAGTGAAATAAATTATTGTAGTACTGTGATGAATGAAATAAAATCTTATGTGGGCAGCACATGATTTTCCCTCCAGACTTAAATTCATATTTTCTTTATTTCTTTAATATTTCATTAGATTGAGTTTAATTGCACCAAATAACACTAAATTTGCATTTTTAATTCAACTTTTGTTTTTATTTGGTAATTGGACATTTTTCCGATAGCGGCGTCACAAAAATGCAATAAATCTCAAATACCTTGAAAACGGTTAGTCCTAAAGTATAATGGAGTGTGTTATATTTTTTCCTCGTCAAAAATTACGTATAAAACAGGAATTTTTGCGGGTCATTTCGTAAAAAAGGCGGGTTGGTTTTTCTTTTGCGAATCGTACCAAATTCTAATCAGCACCAGAGTATCCAACAAATAACTTATATGCCAAATTTTGTGAAATTTGGTAAATTAGTATTTTAGCTATAGCGGATAAAGGAAATTTTACGGGCCATTTCGCAAAAAAAGGCGGGTTTTGTTTTTACGAATCGTACCAAAAACCAATCAGCACCAGGGTCACATCCAAGTAACTTACCTACCAAATTTTATGAAATTCGGTCTATCAGTTTTTGAGTTAGAGTGGACACATACATTGCACAGACACACAGACAGACACACACACACACAAACGTCACGTTAAAAATAGTTTTTTCGTATTCAAGAGGTCTCGAAACGTGTAGATCTGTTGAAAACTCTACTTGCGATTTTCGACATGATTCGAATACTTTCCCTATACATTACCATGTATTGCAGGGAAAGTAAAAAATGTATTGATGAAATATTTACTGTTTTTAAACAGAGAGCCAGGCGATTTATATTTCGATGACGTTATATTTGAATAAAGTTATTTATATTTGAATAAAGTTCATTTTTTTTTAATATGAAGTTTTAAGTTTTCAGATATAATAAATTATTGTAGTATTGTGATAATTTTAAAAATATTACTGTTGAATGCATCGCATTTTAGAGATGTTTAAATGAAACTATATTGCAGTTGGAAAGTGTTTCATAATCAGTGCTTTACGCATGATTGATCTTTCTTGTTTCTTTTTGCCACGTTTTGATTTTGCGAAAAAGAAAACATTCTAATAGTTTTGTGTTTCAACGCTCATTCAAGAAATCTAATTTATTTCACGTGATTTGGCTTTCGTTTGTGAGTGGGATTCAAATTTTTGAGGTCTCATCTAATCCGGATTCATTGAACACAATAACATGAAATTTGGTTTGTTTGCCTTTTGTGGTTCGTTATCATTCTTTTGACTTTGAACTTTATCAGTTTAGCTCGTCCTCAGGCCTTCATAGGAATGTGCTCGATTTTAGGGAATGACTGGAAAACTAACTAGGATGGGGACTAGGATGTTTTATTCTTCAGATCTGCATGTTGTTGAGACCCAGATCGTCCGACCTACCAGAAAGGTGTAAAGTAACTGTTTGGACAGCCGGGAAGACCCACCCAATTTAGACCGGAACCCAGTGGTCAATACATCCACTGAGACCGTATCCTCCTTCCCCTACCACCAACCTCTCGGAAGGACTTACGGACCCACATGTTTAACGTGATCGTACTCCGCGTGAACACGGCGGCAGTTTTGGCAACGGAGGGAATCGAACCCGGACCTACCGAGTGCAATTCCCGCGCGCTAACCACTGGGCTACCGCGCCCTCCGCGACAATCTCCATAACCTTCTTTTTATTCACCCAATTTAGACCGGAACCCAGTAGGGGAGGCATCCACAGGGTCCGTACCCTCCTTCCTCTACCAACAACCTCTCTAACCACTGGGCTACCGTGCCCTCAGATCTCCATGTGAAGATAATTTTATATAGTGAGAACAAAGATTCTTACTTCTGTTTAGGAGAATTAAATTTAATATTTTAATAAAACGTTTTGAACAACAATGTGATATAGAACAAACACTATAAGAATTTGCACAAAATTGTAAACTTCAAAAGTTCTATGTATTCTGTACGAAGAAGGGGTATACTACTAGTTTTATAATAAATGAAGCTACAATTTTTTAAGAAAGACTTGAGCAACGTATTTAAACACAAATAAAATAATACAGCATACAGCTGTTTCGAAGCCACTGTGTTATTTTGATGTGGCACTGACGAATGGGATTTAGCGTATCCTCGAAACAGCTGTATGCTGCATTATTATTTTATGTGTGATTAAATGCATTGAAGTTTTCTTTATTCTTTGCACAGAGTGTTTTTAACACTTTACAACATAGTTGAAAAGTGTTTATGACTTTGTTCATTCTGTCTGTCTGTCAGCACGATAACTGCCGTAAAAATGACTTTATCAAAATGAAATTTTAGTATGTTGTTGAGACGGTCTGTGAGACCTATGGGAATATAAATGAATAATATCACCCAATTAGTTTTGGATTGAACCCGGGTTGAAAAACTGAAATACATTGAACCCTATGAGACCTAATTTTTCAAACATTTTTTAAGCGTATTTAAAACTCACAAATTCCTTCGAAAGTATTAGAAAATATTCAAATTATCCCATAAAATATATAAAAAAAATTTCAGCAAAATATATTCAGTAGTTTTTTAAATAAAAATTAAAATAATAATTACACCCTTTATATGGAGAGATCACGTGACCATTATATGAAGAAATCACGTCACTCACTTTAAAATAAAATATGGCATCCATCTTGTATAAAATCGTGATTTTTAAAGTTCTTTTTAATTCATATTGAGTGTTGTATCCGTTCTAAAACCCCTTTATATTTGCTTAAATTCTGTGCATCTACATACTGAAACAACGCAATTACAATATATTTGAGTTTAAATGATCATCAAACTTTGATTATTTCTGCAACGAAGCCTAATTTTCACTTATGGAGAATGTAAACACCAAAATATGTAGAATGAGTTGTATAAGAATTGTTGCATTTCTTTAACTCAAAATTATTTAGCTCATGGAGTCTGCAATATAGCTGATATGAATGAAACATTCATTGATTTTACACAAAAAAGGCGATTTTTTCGATGAAGTTTTAAGCATAGAGTTAAATTACTTGTACCTCCATGGTTTTAAGTTTTTAAATAAAATAAACAATTATAGTATTGTGATGAATGAAAGGAATTTAAAAAAATTATGAATGAAATGCTGCTTTTATATGGAGGCGATTTATATTTTCGATGACGTCATTTGAATAAAGTTCATTTGTGCTCGATGAAGTTTTCAAATATAATAAATTATTGTAGTATTATGATAATTTTAAAAATATTACTGAGGAATGTATCGCATTTTACAGATGTTTAAACCAGGCAATTTATATCAATGCCGTCATTTGAATGAAGTTCAATTTTTTCGATGAAGTTTTAAGTTTTCAAATATAATAAATTAATGTAGTATTGTGATAATTTTAAAAGTATTACCGAGGAATGTACCACATTTTGGAGATGTTTATATAAAATTGCATTGGAGTTGGAAAGTGTTTCTTAATCAATGCTTTATACATGATTGATCTTTCTTGTTTAACTTATTGAGAAGCTACAATTGTTTAGCAAAGTGTATTTATTGTACAAGTAACTCGATGAAGAATATATTGATATATATTGATGCAAAGGTATGCTCGAGTTGAGTTTCCTAAGAAGGAGCAGTTTCTTTTGAAGTATTTTGTAGTCTGTTTACTTTCCCTGCAATACATGGTAATGTATAGGGAAAATATTGGAATCATGTCGAAAATCGCAACTCTAGTTTTCGACGGATCTACACGTTTTGACACCTCTAGAATACGAAAAAAACATTTTTAAAATGACGTCTGTCTGTCCAATGTATGTATCCACTGTAACTGAAAAACTAATGGACCGAATTTCTTAAAATTTGGTAGGTAAGTCACTTGTGGGTGACTCTGGTGCTGATTAGATTTTGGTACGGTTCGGTATGATAGAACCTGCTTTTTTTTTGCGAAATGACCTGCAAAAAGCGATGTATCCACTCTAGCTAAAAAACTAATTAGCCAAATTTCATAAAATTTGGCAGATAAATCAGTTGTGGGATATTCTGGTGCTGATTAGATTTTGGTACGATTCGGAAAAGTAGAACCTGCCCTTTTTACGAAATGGTCCGCAAAAATCTAAAATAAAAGACTACGTGTGCACAAATGTATTATCAATTAAAAGCGTGTTCTATACGTAATTTTTGATTAGGAAAAGAATAAGACCAACTCCATTACACTAGAACTAACCGTTCTCGAGATATTTAAGTTTTTTTGCATTTTTGTTATGCCGCCTTTGAAAAAAATTTCAAATAAAAGCCAAATAAAAACAAAAATTGAATTAAATTAATTCAGTGTTATTTTGTGCAATTAAACTCAATTTAATTAATTATTAAAGAAATATAGTGAAAATGAATTTGAGGCTGTAGGGGAAAGTCGTGCTGCGACTCACATCAGATTTTTTGTTTCAATGTCTGAATCAAGAAATCGAATTTAAATTCGTCATTCGAGACTCTCAAAGTTAAACGGAGGAACTTCGGAGTATCGAATTCATCTGTAGGGATTGGCTGTATCGAATTTAATTGAGTATCCGAAGAGGGCGAAATGGTGCACCATTTTCGACTGAAACTAAACTAGAGCTAAGAATTGCATTGCAGCGGCCCATTCGTAGTCCGGTTTTCTCGTTTTTAAGGTAAAATTAACGAGATAGTATAAATACTACCTCGATGGTCGAAGTGGATAGGAACGACACGGGTCCATGAATGCAGATCGCGAAACTTGGAAATGTAATTCCTAGCTTTAAGATTACCCTTATGCCTTGTGAGTTGCGAGTAACATAGTTTATATAGAGTAATCCACATTACGTGGCCTCAGCCCTGGCAACAGCATAGCAACGAGAATGTAGGATATACAGTTGACTTAATTTTTGTGTTAGCATGGATTTTGCAGTGGCAAAGCGTTATCAAAATAAAACTTCCATCATAAAAGCACTTATCCATATAATTTAGATTCCAAAAATGGATTGACATCTTCTCGAGCTACATTACTGCCGATTACAACCATAATTACACTCAATAAGGTTTAGAAACATTTTAATCTTAATACTTTATGAATAAATAAGTTATTTTACATTAATGGAAAATAATAAACTTACCTGTTATAAGATGTTTATCACAAATTGATTTTTAAAGGGTATGCGAACTTCAATTTTGAGGGTGTAAATATATATATATATATATATATATATATATATATATATATATATTTTATTAATGGCCAGACACTTGACTTTCGTCATTCGCCTTTCGTCAGCGGCCAGAACGTGAACCATTTAGCCATCCTAAGATGTTGCCCCAGGCGCGCCAGAGGGGGCGGAACACACTACGCGCCCACAACACAGACATCCATGCCTTACGTAGGACTCGAACCCACAACGCGGCGGTCGAGCGATTGCTGTGGAAACGCTCGCCTTGACCACTCGACCACTGCGTCGGCGAAGGTGTAAATATTATCATATCCTTCTTTTTAAGAGCTGGAATCCTTTTTTCACGTTTTTCTGATTTTAATTTTATATTACCGAGTTCACCTGTTTTGGGAATACGGGGGATTCTAAAAAAAGAAACGGAATCTCTATCACCTCGACTACAACATCCCAAACAGCATAAAAGTTCGGCATATTTATAAATTTGTCCTTCAAATCTCACGCTTTTCTTACAAAATCGAATGGATCAAGTCAAAGAATGATCACGTATCCTACAAACGCTTTTGAAGCAGACGATAAAGAATGTATGACGTCATGTTGGAAAGCTTTTTAAGGCACAAATTCAACTGGATGTTTCGCAATCAGAACTTTGAAAACACTATAATAAGATGCATGCTAGCAAAGTTCTGTCTACTGCAAAACCGAGACCCGCATATAGCTCAGCACGTCATGTTTTGTGGCTCGCCTAGCTACGATGCAATTAAAAAAATCTGATGTGGGCAGCACATGACTTTCCCTGCACACTTATATTAACGTTCTCTTTATTTTAATTAAATTTATTTGACTTTTAATTCAATTTTCGTTCTCATACAGTAACCGGGCTTATTTTCAAAGGCGGCGTAGAGAAAGTACGAAAAACTGAAATATCTCGAGAACGGCTAGTCCTAGTTAAATGGGGTTGGTCTTATTCCTTTCGTCGTTAAAAATTACGTATTAAACGAGCATTTAATGGATATATTTGAGTATACCTAGTTCTTTAGTTTAGATTTTGACGATTTTTGCGGGCCATTTTGCAAAAAAAGGCAGGTTATTTTTTCCGAATAGTACCAAAATCTAATCAGCACCAGGGTAATCCACAAGTGACTCATCTACCGAATTTTGTGAAATTCGGGCCAGTAGTTTTTCAGTTAGAGTGGATACAAGGTTTTAGCGGGCCATTTCACAAAAAAGGCGGGTTCTTTTATTCCGAATCGTACCCAAAACTAATCAGCACCAGCCCCGCCCACAAGTGACTTACCTACAAAATTTTGTGAAATTCGGTCCATTAGTTTTTTAGTTAGAGTGGATACAAAATCTGCACAGACAGACAGACAGACACACACACAGACGTCACGCTAAAAATGGTTTTTTCGTATTCTATAGGTCTGGAAACGTGTAGATCCGTCGAAAACTCGAGTTGCGATTTTCGACATGATTCCAATACTTTCCCTATACATTACCATGTATTGCAGGGAAAGTAAAAAAAAAAAACAATTAAGAAACTTACAATAAAAGATCCACTGTACCAAATCCTCTAACACTGCAGATCTTAACACAAACGAAAACCGAAATATGTTGTATAACTTGTCTTTCGCAGGTACAATCACAAGGTTCTTTAATATAAGGTTGCGTCTTCGTATCGTTGAAGTAGTTGATTTACGGTGCAACAGTGAATCTATACGCTATGACAGCAAAAATATGACACCTTTATGCTATGACATCAAAAATCAATTTTAACAACACATGACGGTGAAAAAATATCTTAAATTAAGACTCTCTGCACACACACACACGCAAACAAACAATCGTGTTTTTAGATCCACCTACGTCTGTGAAGCGCCCCCCCCCCCCCTCCTTTTCAAAAATGAACTTTAATAACAGTAAATATCGAACTTCAATAATAGGTGTAAATTTGAAAAATCAATTAAGATGTGTATCAATCAAAATTGAAGTAAACTTAAGAAAAATAGAAAATTGTGATTGGAAAAAAAAAAAAAAACGCGATGTATTTTTTGTAATAAAATAGGTGAATAAAATTTTTTTCTTCAAATGTTTTTTTATTAATTTTTAACACACTATTTAAAACATTGGTGTGGCCCGCTGAAAAATTGTAGCTCGTCAAAGTGGCCCGCAAAGCGATTTGGGTTGCCCAGGCCTAGTCTACAGCGTGCTCCAACAGCTTCTTTAACTTTAGTTCAGAAGAAAACAAGGTAATCGTCAAAACAACAGATCTTGATAAACGCTATATTAATAATTAAAAAACTACAATTATTTTATAAAACCAAAAGTTGGAGTTCAATCGATTTCTAAAGTAAATATTTAAGATTGCACTTATATATACAATATTTGATATTTCAATAAAACGTATTCTAAATTGATTTAAAAAAAAAAATATTCTGTTTCTATGGTAACAGTTTAGTAAATGTCCACAATGGGCGCATGAAAACAAAACTGAGTAATTAGCCGGTCGTAGCGTCCACTATGCATTCAAGTTCGGCTTGCCGCGATTATAATTAAAAAGTGCACGAAAATCTTCTAAAACAAAAGGTAGTATTTATGTGCTTACAGTTTCAAGTGAGCAATGCATTATAAGCTTTACAACATGCATCATATGATCTATTATTTAATTATTAAAAAATCATTTTAATTAACTATCATTTTAATTATATTTTACGTATCAAAACACTGGATCACAACATGGGTTTATCGAAATTTGTTTGATTCAGTTCAAGATGTCCTTTTCTCCCATAAAAACAAACAAACAAACAAAAATAAAATAAAAAACAATTTAGTAATAATATAAAATTGCACACTTTTCTTAAATTTTAGTTTATTTTAACGAATTTTATTTTGGCTCGACAAAATCGTCTCTAGATGCTATATATTAAATTAAATATTGTAAAAATCGACCTAGTCGTTTTTTCTGTGTGAAATGCATCCAGACGGACAAATCGATTACAATAAGTAGGTTTTTACTTTCCTTATATACATAATTTATAAGGAAAGTATTGTGACGGGATCGAAAATTCGAATTCGAGTTTTCGACGGGAGAGCACGTTTCAAGCATCCCTGATCACGAATCGAACATTTTTGAAGTGATGTGTGTGTGTGTGTGTGTGTGTGTGTGTGTGTGTGTGTGTGTGTGTGTGTGTGTGTGTGTGTGTGTGTGTCAGTGAGTCTGTGGAGACGATAACTGACGAACGAATGGGCCGATTTGAACGAAATTTGGTACAAAAATTACAATCCATAAACACTGGATGCCTATTGTTTTTATACGCAATCGAATGTTCAAAACCTCCCTAAATATTCGAGTGAAATTTTGAAAAAATCGTCAAAAAATCAAAACCTCTAATAAAGTTACGCAAATAGACATTTCTTATGTAATTTTTCATTAGAAAACGATTGACATAAACTTTAGAGTGCTAGCATGAACCGTTCTCGAGATATTGCACATTTTTCAAATAAATGTATTAAAAAGTCATATAAAATTAAAAAAAAATATTTCCTATTGAGAAACATGTTCACTTTTCATATGTAATACCATGCGAGACATTTGGTGACATCATTCTCGTGGATCTAGCTCGTTCCATTCATGAAAAAATATACTTTGAGTAATACTTTTGTATTTGAACACCAATACTCATTTATCTGCTGTAGGAATAACTTGTTTCTGCGTCCATAACGCTTGGCGAGATTTTGGCAATGAATTTGGTGGAATGTCGCCAAATTGGCGCCTTTTTTAAATGTTGCTAAATTAACGAAAAACAGGCCAAATGGATAAAACATGACGCTAAATCAATGAAAATGACGACTCATTTACGAAAATTCAATATCTTGGAAAGAATATAAATATCTACTATAAAAATAATCTATTTTTTTTACTGAAAAGTAGTAAATTCATTGCATTATATAAGGAAAGTCATGTGCTGCCCACATCAGATTTTTTGTATTTATGGTATACGAACACGCTTAATGAGTGGTATCAAACATTTTTTAAATTTTGAATCTAGAAAGAAATGATAAAATTAAAAAAACATTTTTTTTTTGTATCATTTTAACACAGTGTCTCTTTAACACCAGGGAGGTCGAATAATCGTCTATAATTTTCCAATAATGTGTAACAGGAAGATGTATTACCCTTCCCTTATGTTATTCAACAGAAATCTACTTATCCTCTCCCTTCTTTCTCCTTAGTACAGGATTTAAGCCCACCCCACCGGGAATTGGAACTACCTGTGTCCGATTTAGGATAAAGCTATAACGATAATCTCGCAATTTTCCCTCAAAGGGAAGAAAAAACTCTCTAAATCATGGCCCATTGAAGAAGACTTGAGGCTACAACACCTGGTGGAGTTATAAATCCCTACTTTGAGTGGTCTTTTGAAGGACTCGGTCAGCTATAAATTCCTTTGCTTTGTTAGCCTAAGTACAGATTCTTTTAAACGGTCACGAAACCGGAAATATTCTAACGAAGAGTTAATGTGTTTGCTGCTCCATACTCTGTTATCATTGTGCCCGTAGCCAGAGGATACGCCCCCTCCCCCATCCCAGATTTCCCATACCTTTTATGCTACATATTCGAAAGAATTTTACTAGAATATATACGCCTTTTATATATTATACAATGTCTTAAGGGGCCCAAAACGTGATAAACATAGGGGGAAAAAAAATCAATTTTTCGTTTGATAGCTCAAAAAAAAAAGTTCTGTTGATTACAATGTAATTTATGTACCCTTCATCTTATGAAAAGTAAAAATTTTAAGCCTAAAAATGTAAGCAAGCGCCATATTCATTCTAAAGGACTTTTTTTTTTTCAAAATGTGTTCTTTTCTTGCTTTGGTACCCTTTATGTCAATTCTATAGCAATCACGATTTTGAAATTTTGCAGGAGCATAAAATTTATGATTGTGTATCTAGTGAACCTAAACTTTTCTACTTGTAATTTTAAAAAGGTGCATCAATATATGTAAAGCCGATGTGGTGGCCGAGCGGTCAAAGAGGCAGGCGTTTCCTCGTGATGGCTCGACTGCCAGATTGCGGGTTCGAGTCCCGCTTGCGGGCATGGATGTTGTAATTTCTTATTTGGGGCAGAAGTCAGACTTCTACCTTCGGGTGCCCCGGGTCATTAGACTAAACAGAAGCAGTGCACTCATTCTTCCTTAATTGTAATGTTAGGGACACGACAACAACAACAATATATGTAAAAGTGCATATATATGTATGTATTTACTCATCAATATATGAGCCTATTTTTCCAAACTCGCATATTTATTTTTAAATACCAAGTAGTAAATTTAAGTACAAACGTTTAGATTCACTAGATACATAATCTTAAATTTTATGCTCTTGCAAAATTTCAGATATCTAGATGCTATGGAATTTATATAATGTGTATCAGAAGAAAACAAAAAAAATGAGTGTGGCTGTACTCGACTTTTTCATATCAAAATCCATTTTTAGTAGCTTTTTTTCAAGCAAAATTTTGAAAAATCGGTATGATGGATCCAAATAATTACAATTATAGCGTGTTACACTTTATTTAATAGGCGTTGAAAAAATATTTTGATTGTTACCATACTTGACAATGTACCCCCTCCCCCGGAAGGCGGGTAACTTGTTCCCCTCCGGAGGGGGGCAAATAACGTCATAAACAAATAAAATTGTATCGCGACTATTTTTCACAACATTGATTGAAACTATAAAGTCTCGTGATCATTGAGCCATGCGCAGAAACCCTTTTATGCATGATTATGTCAAATTTTGTGCTATGCTGCCATGTTAAAAAAAAAATAAAATTTCAAATAAATTTCGAAGTTTCCGCTCGAATTTAAAAAAAATTATTTCTAGTTCTAGATTTTTTTGGTAACAAAGCCGGATATAAAATTTTGTGAAAATCGATTAATATCGTGCACACAAGATATCGATCACAGACAGACGGACACCACTCAAATGTCAAAGCGTGTTCAGGAGGTTTTAAAACATAGGTTGGCATTAAAATCTCGCAATCGAAAATTTTCGGGAAAATAATACTTTCTCAATACTGCATATGAGAAAGAAAACATATTTTGACAAAACTCTTTGAACAGCCTTTAGAATAGACGTGGCGCTTGTTTACATCTTTAAGCTTAACATTTTTTACTTTTCATTATATTTTAGTAATCATCAACAGAACTTTTTTCTTTTCTTTTTTTTTTTTTTTTAACATATCTTTGCCTCCGCGAGATCAATGAAGACATCAGTGAGATAGATTTTCCATTGACCTTTATACAGAATCGATTATTTCTTTCGGCTCCTCTTATATTTTACAAATTCAAAACGTTTTATATAATCAAATTAATTTTTAAAAAAAAAATCAATCTCATGGATCAGGTCCAAGACTTTGCAAGTATCTAATGTACATATTTTACTATATACGCTTTGCAAAAAGTAAACGTTTGAGTTAAAAGCTCTAAATTGTTATTCCAGATAGTAATTAACATTCTTGAAAAAAAATAATAATAAATAAATAAAAATAAAATCATTATTTCCTGGAAATTTTACTTATTTCTCTGCCATTCATCATTGGAAGAAATAAATTCCTACCATTGAAGTTCGGAACATTAATCTTGGCAGAACACCAAATATTCCAGAAATGAAAATATTTCCAATATTTAGAACTTTTTTTTCTTTTTCGGCGAGACCTTTATTTTTCGGCGGAAATTAATGGCTGGCTCGGAAAGAGGATGGGCCTTCCAATTTACATGCAAAAGAGTGCGACCGTTGGCGACATTTTGACGCATGGTTCGCGGAAGTAGCCAATGAATAAATTTTTGCACCCAATTACACATGTGATGGCAAACATTTTCGCAGCTTAGTTGTGAATTGAATAGCAATGATTTTCTATAAACGTCTGTCGAGTTTATTACTTTCCTTACATACATAATGTATGATGTACGAGAGGAGAATATATATAGAGTTCCCTGAAGGGTCCTTAAGCTTACACCAATAACTTTGTAAGGTAAAGACCATGAGTGCCCCCACGTTGGGCCTGTCTATAATAAAGTGACCAAGAGCGAATAAAAGTGATTGCAGTGACTCCTAGCGGAGAATATAAAAAGTTGGGAAAACGAAATCTGTAACAAAAAAAAAAAGCCAATTGCAAAGTTGTAAAGCATTGTATAATGAGTAGGAATCGACGGCAAGAATAAACGAGATTCTTATATGAAGGCAATAAATATTGTTACGAACGTATAAAATACTTTCATTGAAGTCACTTTTGAAAACCAGACTGAGAAAACACCCGTACAAGCAACCTTCCTTATGACATGACTTGGAAGAGGTTCGAACAGGGTTTGCTAGATTTATCGCCAATTTGGCGACTTTTCGACGGTTCGAGCAACGCTTTGAAATAACGAATATTCTACGAGATATGAAAGATTTCAAGAAGTTTCTACAGAGATAATATAAAAGGAGTCATCACTGAGTTGGAGAGCAGTTGACGTGATACGAACTACATTGAACTGTGACATACGCCAATGTTTTGAGAATAGTATCTGCTGTTTTGTGAAATGAGTGGAGCGTTTAAGTGTTGTTTTACTGTATATTGTTCCTGTTTACGTTGCGCTTGTAAAGAAACGTGTTATATCTAGGAATTTGGACTCATTATTTTATCCTGACCGTACACCCATGATTCAAAAGGATAGGTCTTAGCAATATCGTATCATCGGATCCTCTATCACGATTGCACCAGCACATTCAAAGTTCGAGGTCCTATTCTTTCTCGAATTCAAATGTCTCTGGCGGAAGACTCTGCGCTAGATTCCTGTGCATGCAAGTGTCGTTTATTGTATCATTCCTGAATTTGGACACTCATTCGCCAATCATCTTATTGTGTCAAATAAATGCCTTCTGCAACAGTTTTAGTGTCGATTCCTACTCATTAAACAATTATATACCACTTTGTAATTAGCTTTTTTTCGCCTATCTCGGTTTATTACCTATTTCAGGATCCTGACTTTTTAAATTATCCGCTAGGGGAGCTACATTTATTTTGATCGACCTAACGCGTTCACTCATGGATCTTTCTTTACAAAGTTACTGGGGTGCTTACTGACTTTGCATACATGTTGTCAAGAACTTTGCTGCCCCAACCGCGAATGGATTTCGTACTAGCCAGCCGACGCTCTACTGTTGAGCTACTGGGGCGGAATTCCATTCTTTTATCGAAGTGGATTCAACATTCTCTAATCTCCTGCCCTATCCGCTCTTTGTTAACTTTCGCTGCACACATTTTTCGCCGAAATTCTGCTCAAACAGTTAGGAAATATTTTCTGAAAGATAAAATGCAATGCCTAGATTGTATTAAAACTAAATTTAATACCCAATAAAACATAGAATATATCTTTTATTTTAATCCAAAATATTTTTGGTGCTGCCATCTGTCGTCGTAATTTAATTCATACCGACTATTTTTATTTTTTAATGAACATTTTTAAATGTCTATTCTTTCTAATACGCTATTAAATACAACAGATCATATATAATAATGCCATAATCACGGAAACGTACTTGGACTTGAAGACAAAGTGGTGTACATTCAGATCCCCTTATCAAATTTATAGAATGAGAAATTACCTTTCCCTGATTGTGGCATTATTATATATGATCTGTTGTTGTATTTAATACTAACCTGCAGGACTGATTTGTTCGGGCCCCATTATAAAGAGCCTTGCTGCTTCAACCGGGAATCGAACCCTAGATCCCCGAAGTGGCAAGCCGACGCTCTACCGTTGAGCTACTGGGAAGAACTTGTAAGTTCTTAATTTCGATGTGGACTCCGCAATGTGATCATAATTAAAGCGTCCGTAAGATAGCGCTCCCATTGTAGATAATAGCACCCACGGTCCGTATTTGCGCATTTTATGCGTCATGGGATAGCCGGTACTTGCGATGACTGCAAGGAAATCTGCAATATGCCACAATTTTGCGACATTCTATTGAGATTGACGAATTCACTCAAGCCGGCATCAAATTTCTTAAAGATTGAGCTCCGACTGCGCGACGGACGAGTTCATGCTCACAGAATCCTCCTATTAAGACTCCTCCTAGTAAGACTGAATGTGTCAGAAAGACTATATTTGAATATTAAATTAATAATTCTTATCAAAGCTACAGGCCAAAGAAATTAAACACAATTTCTCGGAGATATTAAATTTTCTTCAGTTTCGCGACATTTTTCGAAAGTCGCCAAGTTAGCTGAATTTTGCCAAATGTGTTGCCAAATATGATGAACAAACAAACATCGAGAAGATATTTAGTATTAAAATTTGAACTACGAAACGACACTATTTTTTTTTTATAATGTCGGCTGAACTGTTTTCGAGATATTCTTCTTCAACCTAGACCGTCCGACCTACCCGAAAGTGCAAGATATCTGTTTGGACTGCCGTGAAGTGCCACTCTATTTAGACTGAACCCAGTGGGGGCGGCATACACAGGGACCGTATCATCCTTTCCCTACCACCAACCTCTCGGAAGGGCTTAAGGACCCACATATTTAACGTGCCCGTGCTCTGCGTGAACATGGGGACAGTTTGGGCAGAGCTGGGAATCGTACTTGAATCTTCCGAGTACAATCGGCTACGGGCTAACCACTGGACTATTCCACCACAAAATTAATAATTCCTATCAAAGCGTAGGGTCAAAGAAATGAAACTTCATTTTTCAAGATATTGAATTTTCTTCAATTTCGCGACATTTTCAGAAAGTCGCCAAGTTAGCTGTATTTTGCCAAATTTGCCACCAAATGAGACAGATACACAGAGAGAAGAGTATTAAATTTGAATTACGAAACGAGTGACACTATTTATATATATATATATATATATATATATATATATAAATATAAATTAGTAAATCCAAAGTTAGAATGAATGTAGTAACTCATAATACACTATTCCAAAATTTTCTACAAAATACAAAGAAATAAAAGAAATTAAGACATAAAGAGGAAATAATAAAGCGTAATGCAGGTCATAAAGACAATGACAATCAACAAATTTCAAAAATGAGGAATGCAAATAAGGAAACAAAAAAATCAAGCAAAAAAGCTTGCACATGGAAGAGATTTAGGCTTACGATAAGTTCATTTCGAAAAAATTCTCTTCGGGTCCATATATCCCTTCGAAATGAACACAAAAATGCTTGTTTCTGAAATATATATATATATATATATACGTTGGCTGAACTGTTCAGTTTTTCGAAGTGATTTATAAAAGTTTAAAATATACTGAATACGATTATACTTCTCGCAGTTCGTTGATATTTTGGATTTCGCAAACCTTAATATCTTTACAACCCTAATTTCTTAATAACCCTAATTTCAAAGTGTTATGTCCAATGAGGTTTAAATAATTCTATTATATTCTCTCTAGTGTTATCGTGCATTGTATTGTACTTAATATAATGAGGGGATGTGTATTTATTGTGCTCATATTGTTTATTTTTAGGAATCATTCTCGTGTTTAATTTCTTTATTCAGCTCGACAATTCACTACCGAAGTTATTCCGGAATGGTTCCCATGTGAAGCTATGAGAGTTTAAGTTTCAGATATCAAATCCAGTTTTAACAAAGTAAGTTTTTCATTCATTTGATTTCAATAGGGTTTTGAGATGCGTTCTTACCCTATAAGTACTGAAAACACACCTATTGTAATCATAGGCGGCGCCACGGAGGATGCTAGGGGTGCTTCAGCACCCCTATTACAAATTTCGCAAACACTCATTTCTACCTAACAACTAACTGCCCCTTATTTCAACAATTTTCAGTTTCTCTCTCTTTCTTTTTGTTTAAAGTCGCTATTTTATATAATTTTTTGTACGAATTTATATATCTGAGATAAGCGCCCCCAATTGCATTGCTCTCTGAATTGTGAAAACCTAACGCTGCCTATGATTGTAATTGGTTCATCCGCGTGTCCGCAAGCAACTTACCAAAAAATAACAAAGTTGATTTTTTTCAAAATTTTATATATTTTCTAATTTTATATAATTATTTAATTTTATATTTTTACTTTCTTATATACATAGTATAATGTATAAGGAAAGTATTGTGACGAGGTGGAAAATTCGAATTCGAGTTTTCGACGAGAGAGTGCACGTTTCAAGCATCCCTGATCAATCAAACATTTTTGAGGTGATGTGTGTGTGTGTGTGTGAGAGAGAGAGAGTCTGTGGAGACGATATCTCATGAACGAATGGAGCGATTTGAATGAAATTTGATACAAAAATTACAATCCGTGAATACTGGAAGCCTATTGTTTTTAAACACAATCGAATGTTCAGAACCCCCCTAAATTTTCGAGTGAAATTTTGAAAAAATCATCAAAAAATCAAAACCTTTAACAAAATTACGCAAATAGACATTTCTTATGTAATTTTTCCTTAGAAAACGATTGACATAAACTTTAAGACGCTAGCATAAACCGTTCTCGAGATATTGCACATTTTTCAAATATATCAAAAAAATCCCATACATTAAAAAAATATATTAACTGTTGAGAAACATGTCTACTTTTCATATGTAATGTCATGCGATAAATTGAGTGACATCATTTTCGTGGATCTAGCTCGTTCCATTCATGAGAAAAGATACTTTGTGTAATACTTTTGAATTTGAACACCAATAGTCATTTATCTGCTGTAAAAATAACTTATTTCTTCGTAAATAATGCTTGGTGAGCTTTTGGCGGAATGTCGCTAAATTGGCGACTTTTTAAATGCTGCCAAATTAACGAAAATCTCGCCAAATGGATAAAAATGACTCCAAATCAATGAAAATGACGACTCATTGATGAAAATTCAATATCTTGAAAAGAATATAAGTATCTACTATAAGAATAACCTATTTTGTTTTTACTGTAAAAGTAGTAAATTCATTGTATGATATAAGGAAAGTCATGTGCTGCCCACATCAGATTTTTTGATGTCGCACAAAGACTTCGAAAGAAGCCTAAAATTTCTGCCAGTCTAACCTTGAATATCCCCTCTTAAACGTGCATCCAGCGACTCGAAAGTAGATAATTCTCCGACCATAAATAATCGATTTAAACTCAGCGAACTGCACTTACATTTTTTTAGCTTATTTCTTTCTACCAGACATAAGCCATTAACATTCCACCAATGTTGGTTTCGTACAAATCTCTATCTTTCACCCCAAAAAAATATTTCCTGGCTTTCAATGCCTGTCTTCCGCATGGCATTGATCCATCCATCTTATTTTCCATTTCCTTGGCTTTTCCAGTTTTTCTTATTTTTTCTTTTTTGCCATTTTCGATCAGGCGACACTTTATTCCATCTGTTTGCATCATTCGAATTTCTTTTTTATCTCTCTCCCCTCCCCCGTATATAACAACTTCCTGCTGTATTTGGCCAGAATCGACACGTGACTGTCCAGATTACATCTCAGCCGGTCGCATTTCTAATAACTAATGGTGGGTTTGGAGAAAAGTAGTTTTGGTTTTTGTTTCTTATAGTTTACGGATATCAATTGCGGTTACTTTGGGCAAAGCTTTTGGAATAATAACGTCGGATTTCTTATTATATTGTAGACCTCGAAATCCCGGTATTTTACATAGTAAAAGAAGATGTCTGTTTGTCTGTCTGACTGTCTTGCCAGTCTGTCTGTACGTGCCATCTGTAGTGGAAAATCTGTGCTTAGTGTAGCTGTGAAATTCGATACTTTGTTAGATAAACTCTCTGTACTATAGATCTCGGTGATTTTTTAAAAATTCGATTTAGTATTTTAGATAATTTATGTGGAAGCACGATTTTAAGCGATTTTCACACAAAGTTGTTCCTTAGCGATCGAAAATATTTTCACAGAGTTTCCATCTTGACAACATCAGAAAAACCGACCGAAGAACTTTCTTTCTAACGATCCTTGAACCGAATCCGTAGAACAATTCTTTCATATTTATTTATTTATTTATTTATTTTTAAATATATCGAAATGCTCATGTTTTAAATAATCTACTTCTATTTTGCCGATTTCAAAAATGAAAGATAGGCACAATTTTATAGTTTGGCAAATATATGGGTGTATATCTGCGTATTCAAATAAAAAACATTTTTTTTTTCTAATTATTCTATTTTTTAGTTTTCTGTGAATTTTTAACAAATTTATAAGGGGCGGGACAACCTAGTAGCTCAAGCACGGATACTACGCTCGGTCGACTCGAGTTCGATTCTCGTAACTGTCTCCGTGTTCACACAGAGTACGGGCACTTTCAATATGTGGGTTTGAAAGCCCTTCCTAGAAGTTGGTGGTAGGGAAAGGAGAGTACCGTTCCCGTGGATATCGCCCCCACTGGGTTTCTGTCTAAATTGTATGACACGGTCGCAGCCATCCAAACAGATTCCTTACCTTATACCTTCCGGTAGTTTGGACTATCTAGTTCGAAAGAAAGGAACAAAAGCATAAAAATTGAGATTTTCAATTCCGCTGTCGAAGATCTCCATTCCTTGGTTCGTCGATTGCTATGCAATGGGCGTTGCAACTGAAGTCACCACCTGTCCGTTGCTATATGAAACAGCGATGTATTTAAGGTGAGCCTGCTATACAGGCTGGCGTAACTGCCATTTTGACTCTAACCGATCCAATCAGTTATCGTCTGTCATGTGCTATTTCAATGGCGCGGGCATATTACACGACATATATTTGATACACCATGCAGTTGTAAAATAGGGGTTTCTGCTTTCAAAAATTTTTACTAATCATTCAAGGGGATGTTTCTAGAATGTTTTGATTTTCTCGAAATATCGAGAAAAGGAAGAGAAAGTAATGTACAGTACAGTACAGCTACAGTGCGTAGAAGAGGCTTCTAGACGCCATCGCTTGAACTGGGAGTCAAGTTGGGCGCTGTATAGCGCCCGCCTGTATATTTAGAAGCCTTAATTTAAGGTAAAAGCGTTGTTGGGTTTGGGGGCATTCCGGGCAGACGATAAAAATAACACGGCAGAGCAGGGCGCATCTACGCTTTTTGAAAAGTTTACTGAATGAATTGAATTAATCCCTGCTTTAAATTTTGGACAACGCAGAGTGGTTTTCCAGTAATTTATAAAATAATTCTTTCTCACTTCTGTAACTGTTTCAAAATTATTTTAGACAGCGAAGTTATTTATTTAATGGAGAAAAATTTACTAGAATTATTTTTAAATTAAAATATGGGCTGATATCTTGCATAATAAAAGAGGATGTCTATGCTCGTCTGTAGCAATTCTGTATCGTCTGTAGCAAGAAATGGAAGCTCCTGACAGCCCCGCAATTTGGTACTGAAGTTCTTCAAGTACCCGGATGATATACAGCAAGGTGATATCTTTTTAATGTTTGAATCAGTTTGAAAGTTATGAACATTTCAAACTGAAAATCCATTGACTTCAAAATTAGTTTATTTTCCAGCAGACGATTTCCGAATACAGAAGATAAGAAAGTAGTTATTCTGCAAACGATTTTTCAGACTTCTGGTATAGAACTTGAGTGCTATAAAATTTTTGCGATTTTTCTAATTTCGTGGGTTTTGAATATAAATTTTCAAGTTTCGGAATATAAATTGTTTTTTTAATACTGTAAGTATATTCTGAAATTTTGACTTAAATCGGACGTAAACTTTATGAAAATAGTACATAAACTTTTATTTTTAGTTTCGACTACAAATTTAGTTTATTCCAGCAGACGAGCAAAGCTTTTTTTCTTTTATGATCAACTCCGAACTGTGAACTTACATCGAAGAAAATTGCAGGGCACGAACTGAATAATAAAATATGAAAATCTAACTTTTAAACTATAACTTTGTGAAAACGAAAACTAAGCTATGAAACGAAAATCTAACTAAAGAAGCTGTTTTCTCTCTCTCTCTCCCCCCCCCCCCCCCTTTTTTTTTTTTTTTTTTTTTTTTTTTTTTTTTTTTTGTGATTTCAAATATTTTCAGTACGCATGTTTAGGGCGTATCAAAGGAGATTATTTAGGGCGTCTGCCCGCGTTGTATAGTTGTCATGGTTGCGAATGAGAAAAACCAAACGGAGCGCAGGAATGATTTTCGTTCAAAACAGGCAATTTGGAAATTGAGTGGTGTTATCTGTATATTATTTGCATTGCAGGCGTTTATTTTGGGCCCAGACAACGCCGGTAAATTCACTCTATTGTTTACAATTCGAATTATTTCTAATTTAAATCAGTTATTTTCATGCAAAATTGCATTAAAAAATATATATTAAAATTCTGAATGCTATTTTTTGTTTTAAATATCTTGTCTAAGGTATTAAATGAATTAATTAAATAATTATATTTTTAATGCTGAACATTGTTCTGTTTGATAATAATTTAGAGACTGGTTACGAAAAATGATTTAATAGCATTATTATGCTATAGAAATATATTCTATCGAAAAAAAATACCTCTAATTGTTTTCATAAATCAAAAGCAATATTTGGCTCCATTATATATATATATATATCTATATATCTATTGCTATCTATTCAAATTTATGCTGCATTTGCGCTAAATTTAGTAATAGAATTTATTTTAATTTTTTATTATGTATTACTATCTCTACTTTCTTCCAATGTTAATTGTAGTTTATTGTGGCTCATACTCCCATTTTATTCTTTTCTTTTATTTGCATAGGTTACTTATTATATTTTTGCTTAAAGTATTATTAATTATTGTCTTCCTTTCTGTTTTATTATTTGGTAAATATTTGTATTGCAATTATTCTTTAGCTATTAGTAATTTAATATTAGAATTTTCTTAATCTAGTGCTGCCATCTATCGTTTTTAAATCTTACTGCAAATTTTCTTTGCTATTAGTAATTACATATTAGAAGTATCTCATTCTAGTGCTGCCTTCTATCGTTATTATTTCTTACTAATTTATTAGTTTTGTGATTTTATGACTGGGTAACTGCCTTTGGGATTTTTGTATTGGTGTTATAGATACCTTTTATAAACTGTACTTTTTAGTACAATCTTTTTATTACTTTTTTGGACAGGATTCTATGTGAATTCAAGATTTACACAGTATATATTTTATTATACCTTGTGTTTTAATTAATCTAGTTTAGAATTGATTATATTTATATTGTTAATCATTTCTTTTTATCTTGTAATATCCTACTTATTACATTTTATTAGGTTTTACATGGACTTAGTTGTATATATTTATATATAAGCAATTATTTTATTTTTATTTATATTATTTATATGTGTTAATGCCATACTCTTTATATTACTTTAACTATTATAAATTATACATCTTATTTGATTTAGTGACTGGCAAATATATTTATTCTTGTTATTATATAATTTGATAAATATTGCCCGGTATTTTCAATTTTGTTGGGAATTGTTTAGACCGTTATCATTTTACCAACAGTGTGCCATGGATTGTTTTGGATATAATAATTGCCCAGCTAAAAATTATAACTTCAATAAATGTAAGAATAAAAATTGTAAAACCTGCCCATTTGCTTCTAACTCACAAATTACTAATCTACATAGTCATAAGACTTTCTGTAAAATTTTTAATTGCATCTACAAATTATCTTGTAATATATGTAATATATCTTACATAGGACAGACCAGTAATCCTATTCATCTACGTATGAATGTACATAGAGATCATGTTAAAAAATATATCCACAATAATAATTTTCTTCCTACTTCTAATAAAATCGAATATAAACACTTTGCTCATCATGGTTTTGAAAATATAACTATACATATTTTGGACATTAAAACAAATACTGCTGATAGATTATTCTTTGAAAACTTCTATATTAAATCACAATGTACTCTGTTTCCATATGGATTAAATCAATTATATCTCAATGGCAATATTGTTAAGAATAATTTTGTAGATAATAAATATTCTATTTTTAATCACCTTTTTTTTAAACCTCTTTTACATAATAGTAAATTGGCTAAACTCAAAAGATTTAAACGCGGTAAAGGAAGCTCCTCCCAATATGATTTTAAAGCGGAGATTAAAAGTATGCATCAACAATTCAATAACACATATCAATGGAAATTTATTAAATCATGGGTATTTGCAGTTAAGAAAAAACAATTAAACACAGTTTATGCTATTTTCTTAAAGTTAAATCTTACTAATGAACATTTTAATCATATTTTCTATGATTTGCTCATTACTAGATCAAAATATTTAAAAATAAAACTTAATCAATTTCATAATAATAACTGTTCTAATTCTTATTGTGTAATATCATTTAAGCATCCTATTTATAATTCCATAAACTTTAAGAATTTATTTAATCAATTTCATCATTTATTGCCTGTAAAGGATTTGAATGTTACTAAAACTTTTAAATATAACAAGCCTATTGGAAGAACCATTTTTAATTACAATGCAATTTCAAAATCTCTCTCAGTCGACATAGATTCCTCTACAAATTTAGATGGTGAATGTATTTGTAGTGTTGATAATTATGCTGAATTTATAAATCCACACTTGGGTCATATAGTTACTGGAGACTTAGCCATTGTAAAAGATAAATCTTTAAGAACTATAATGTCATTTAGCAATAAATTCAGGTTACCTTCATGTAATAATTCTAAACAAGTGTTAAAGTCAATCAATCTGGACCTTGATAAATTTATTTATGGATTAGCTTCTAAATATGCTCAGCCTTTAGAGGCATTTAATATGAGAAAATTTACTATTTTAAGATCTATTAAAAATACCATTTGTAGTATTAATTTATCTAGATCTATATATAATATGGATAATATAAAGCACTCTGTTAATGATTTAGATAGATCTTTTGTTATTACTTATGTAGATAAAGCCTCTAATAATTATGCTATTATTTGTAAAAAATTCTATATTCAATATCTGTTAGATTATTTAAAAAATAATAGTCTATTTAAAATTGATTCACACTCTCTTAATAGTATCAAATTGAAAATTATCAATATGTATAGTGATTTAGATATTAATAATAAATTTTTGACATTTCCATATATTGTGCTTATACCTAAATTTCATAAAAATCCTATAAAATTTAGAACTGTTACTAGTGGTCATAATTCATACTCTACTACTGCTAGTAAATTATTACTAAATTATTTAAATGCACTAAATAGCAATTTACGAGATTCTGGTGATAGCTACATTATTCTAAATAACAGTAAGGAATTAAAAAATAAATTAAAAACGCTTGGTAAAATAATAGGATTTCAAACTTTTGATTTTAAAGATCTATTTAATAATATTAAGATCACTGATCTATATGATGTCATTTTAGCTTTATATAATGCTTATATTACTAATCATTCTAATCTTACTAAATTTACCAATTTTCCTAAGCTTCTCCATTTTGTTCTTTTCAATAATTATATCTTTCAAGGTAATAAATTATACTTACAAGTCTCAGGTGTTCCACAAGGTGGCTGTAGTAGCAGTATGTTAGCTAATTTATACCTATATCAATATGAAAAATTCTTTACTTCAACTGATTATAAAATTTATAGATATGTAGATGATCTGATTTGTCTTGTATTTACTGATAACTATGTCATAGATATAGATTTCTATCCGGATAATTTGGAATTAATACCTAATGAAACTTCTATTAGTAATAATATTTATTATTTGGATTTAAATCTAATTATAGAACCTGCTCATGGGATAGTTACTAAATTATATGATAAAAAAGATTTTTTTAAATTTAATATTAATAAATTATTACCTTTTAATTCCTGCAACTCGATTCAATTGTTTAGAAATATTATACTTAATCAACTTTTTAGAATTTATAGATTATCAGATAAAAAATTTCATGCTTTGCACATTAATAACCTCAAAATTACCAGTAAAATGTATCAATATCCTGCATATTTAGTAAATAGTATAGTTAATAAGTTTCGATTAGCCTAAAATTCTCATATTCTCCCCTTATTATCTTATTTTAGCCGTACTTCTTCATTCTCTTGAAATTATATTTTCATCTTTTTATCTTGAAGCTTTAACTGTTGAATAGCTCATTTTATTTCATTTTATTGCTTTTGCGCAGTACAGTTTTTATTACTCTCTTTGGCAACAGTAAATCACATCTTTTCATTTTGGCATATGGCAACATTGGTCCAGTCATATTTTGCTCGACATGGTTGCGCTGAAGGTGTGTTTTGAGGTATTTATGTTTCCTTTATTGTTCCAATCTATATGCTTGTCGTTCATATAACACAAGTTTATAGATAAAATCTATCTTGTGTTTCAGAAACAAGCATTTTTGTGTTCACATACATTCTAACTTTGGATTTAATAATTTATATTATATATATATATATATATATATATATATATATATATATATATATATATATATAATGAAAGAAAAGTGAGAAGCTGTAACACGAAAATTCAACTATCTAACAGGCTTTACGAAATAAAAGTATAAATCAACAAATCTTCAAGGGAAACAAAAATCGAATCAACAAGTCAATGAAAAGTATCAAAATACAAAGGTATGGAATCAAAAACAGAATAACAAACGAAGTCAAGCACAAACGCTATACACGTGGACAAGGCTCTAAGCCTAAAGCATGAATTGTTTACTTCTGCAAAAATCGAAATCATGTCCAGGTTTTTTGTAGAAGCAAACACAAAAATGTATGTTTCTGAAGAAATAGATAGATTATATCTATAAACGATTTCTACTTGGACGACATACATAAATAAGAAAAATAAAAGGAAAAATGGATACCAAAAAACTGACCGAAAAAACACACTAACCTAGTAAGCACGGGAACACAGAAAGAAGTAACAAGTGTTGCCATTCGCAAAGAAAGAAGATATACTGTTGCCATTCGTAAGAAATAAATAACAGTAATACGAAAAGACATGTACAAGAGATAATATACCATCAAGAGGGGCAATAATAGAAAGACTAATGTCTAAGTGGATGTATAAATAAAATTCAAGAAAATCCAGCTATTCTAAATTTTTTAACTATATACCATTTACAAAATAAGAGGGATATTTATATAAATTGCTGGTAATTTTTAGATTATCAATATGTAAAGCATGGAATTTTTTATCAGATAATCTATATATTCTAAAAAGCTGATTAAGAATTATATTTCAGTAACAATAGAAACGAGTTGCAGGAATTAAATGGTAAGATTTTATTAATTTTAAAATTAAAAGAGTCTTTTTTATCATATAAAGTAGTAACAATTCTATTAGAAGGTTCAACAAAAAATTTAAATCCAACAAGTTAATATTTTTACTAATAGTAGCTTCATTAGGAATTAATTCCAAATTATCAGGATAGAAATCTATATTAATGACACAATTTTCAGTATGTACTAAGCAAATCTGATCATCAACATATCTGTATATTGTATAATCTATTGATGTAAAGACTGTTCAAAATGATAAAGATATAAATTAGCTAACATACTGCTACTGCAGCCACCCTGTGGAACTCCTGAGACTTGTAGGTATAATTTATTTCCTTGAAAAATATAATTATTGAAAATAACAAACAAGTTTAGGAAAATTAACAAAACTGGCTTGAGATGTAAGATTAGTAATATAATCATTGTATAGGGCTAAAATTACATCATACAGGTCAGAGATCTTGATATTATTGAAAAGATCTTTAAAATCAAAAGTTTGAAATTCTATTAGATTTTTAAGGGATGTTAATCTATTCTTTAATTCTGTACTATTATTAAGAATAAGGTAATTATTGCTAGACTGACGTAAACTATCATTTATTTGATTTAAAGAATTTAGAAGTAATTTACTCGCAGTAGTAGAGTAAGTATTATGCCCACTAGTTACTGTTCGAAATTTAATGGGATTTTTATGAAATTTTGGAATAAGCACAATATATGGAAATTTAAGAAATTTATATTTAATATTTAAGTCACTATACATATTGATAATTTTTAATTTAATACTATTAATGGAATGTAAATCAAGTTTAAAAAGACTATTATTTTTTAAATAATTTAACAGAAATTGTATATAAATTTTTTTACAGATAATAGCATAATTATTAGAGGCTTTATCAACATAGGTGATAACAAAAGATTTTTGTAAAGCAATAATGGAGGGTTTAATATTATCAAAATTATATATGGATCTAGACAATTTAATACTACTATTAGCATTTTCAATAAATTCTAATAAAGTAAATTTCCACATATTAAATGCCTCTAAAGGCATAGCATATTTAGAAGCTAATTTATATATATATTTATCAAGATCAAGATTAATGGATTTTAAAACTTTAATAGAATTATGACAAGAGGGTAACCTGAATTTAGTGCCAAAAGACATAATGGTTCTTAACGAAATGTCTTTAACAATTCCTAAGTCTCCTGTAACTATATGCCCCAGGTCAGGATTGAGAAATTTAGCATAATCTTTTTCTGAACAATTACATTTATTTTCTAAAATTGACTTAGAATACTGATCTAAAGAGAGAGATCGTGAAATTTCATTATAATTACATATTGATCTACCAAAAGGCCGGTTGTATTTAAAAGTCTTTGATACACTCAAATCTCCAATAGGCATTAAATGCTTGAACTTGTTAAAAAGATGACCAAAATGTATATAATTATAAATGGGATGCTTGAAAGAAATAACACAATATGAATTAGTTGATATAATATTAAGATGATTTTGATTAAGTTTTAAATTTAAATACTGTGATCTTGTAATAAGTAAATCATAGAAAATATGATTAAAGTGTTCATTATCAAGATTTAATTTTAAGAAAATTGCATAAACTCTATTTAAATGTTTTTTCTTTACTGCAAAAACCCAGGATTTAATTAATTTCCACTGAAAAGTTCTATTAAATTTATTATGTAAACATATTATCTCAGCTTTATGATTAAAAACTGAGGAACTAGCATTGCCAGGTTTAAATCTTTTTAATTTAACAGATTTACTACTATATAAAGGAGGTTTCAAATATATATATATATATATATATATATATATATATATATATATATATATATACACAATTAATAAAAAGGAATTAAAGTAGAATAATTGAAGAAAAATATTGAAACATCCGTAATACACAAATGAATTCAATTACAAACCTTATTAAACTCAAACGAATACCAATCATACACAAGAAAAACCAGGAAATTACCCTTATAATTTAAAACAAACATTTCGAAGAAAAATAGAATGATGATCAATGGAATGGTGATGTAACAGTAAAATCAGGGGGCGACTACTATACATCAGCTTCATATTAGCACATTTCATTTAATGGCCTATTACTTTGACCAAAAGGCCATTAGACTCCCCAATGTGCTATAAATTGAAAAACTGAAAAGAAAAAGAATTGACTTACACGTGTAGATATTGAATCACCTAAACCAACCCAACGTGCAAAGAAGGTGTTGTTGTTGTTGTTGAAACCCAGACCGTCCGACCTACCAGAAAGGTGTAAGGTAACTGTTTGGACGGTCGGGAAGTGCCACCCAATTTAGACCGGAACCCAGTGGGGGAGGCATCCACAGGGACCGTACCCTCCTTCCCCTACCACCAACCTCTCGGAAGGACTTTCGGACCCACATGTTTAACGTGATCGTACTCCGCATGAACACGGCGGCAGTTTTGGCAGTGGCTGGAATCGAACCCGGGCCAACCGAGTGCAACTCCAGCGCGCTAACCAATGGGCTACCGCGCCCATCAAAGAAGGTGTTGCCAATCCTAAAGTATAATGTGTAATGTCCATATTGCCATTCGTAAAAATTATGATCAAAGAGTTTAAATATAATATACCAGGCTTGTATAACTAGTAAGTTTAACAAAACATAAGTTTATCAAAAAACTGTACATTAAAATTAAACCTACTTATTGCGCTATTTTCAGCATATAAATAAGATGAAATTAATAAGTTAAATATAGGAATTAAAGTAGAAAAGTTGAAGAGAGATATAGTAAAGCATCCATAACAAACAAAAGAATTCAATTTATTACCAGATAAGACTCAATAGAATGCTTGTCAACCTAATGTACTATTTGAAGGTGATGTTTTGTAGTCACCCCCTGATGATTTTATAATTACATTACCTTCAATTCTTTGTTCGTCACACTAGTTTTACAATTCGTTTTAAATTATAAGTGTTGTTTCTGGTTTTTCATATTGATGAAAAGCATTCTCTTGAGCCTTATCTGGTAATAAATTGAATTCTTTTGTTTGTTATGGACGCTTTACTATATCTTTTTAACTTTTCTATTTTAATTAATATATATATATATATATATATATCGATTTTATATATATATATATATATATATAAATATAAAATCGATATTTTTAATCGAAAACTATGCATAAACTACGGTAAGTACAAAATATCCATCTCTAGCATATCTGTTACAAATAAGTGACTATAGACAAAGACTAAGGATAAAGATAGTAGGTAACTTATCGCTATAATGGTATAATGGGGGATGAGGGGAATAATAGTACACAAAAATCATAACTAAATATATATATACACTCACGGGTGGGGAAATACATTTATTAACTTATCATTCATTTTGCATAACATCTTTATATGATTCCTAGGAAATTTGTAAGCACCCCAATACCTTTGCATGAACGTATATACTTTATAGCTCTTTATATAGTAAAGTGACCATGCCCAATCGAATAAAAGCGATTGCAGTTCCTCCTAGCGGATAATTAAAAAGTTAGGATATCGAATTAGGAAGCAAAGCGAGATAAACGAACAAAGCCAATTACAAAGTTGTTTAGCATTGTCTAAAAACTAGGAATCGACAGCAGGAACGCACGAACTGCATATATGGAAAGCAATAAATACGAAAATTGAATTAAAAGTGCAAATTTAGTGTCATTTCAAATAATTATGCGTAATATTTTGTGCAATTAAACTCAATGTAATAAATTATTAAAGAAATAAAGAGAAACTGAATTTGAGTCTGTAGGGAATGTCATGTGCTGCCACATCAGACTTTTTTTATTTGTAAACCTGGTCCCAGCATTTCCCTTCCAATTTTACATCATATGCTATCAGCGACCTTAAGGAAACCATTCTCAAGCCGTAAATAATAGATTTTACGTGCAACCAGCTGCGTGCACTTACTTTTTTTTTTCCCCCTGTGATTCTTACCAGACCTAGGCATTAACAAATTCCATCGATGTTAGTATGTCGGCCAACGTGTTGAAGACCCAGATCGTCCGACTCGTCCTGAGGACTTGAGTATCTATTTGGACGGCCGGGTCGGCCAACGTGTAAATCTCCTACCTCGAAAATCATTTCTTTCGTGGCTTTATCCTGCTTATCATGGCTTTATCCTACCACATTTATCCATCCACCTTGTTTCTCATTTTCTTGGCTTTAACAATAAATTTGGCCTCTTTCGATCAGGATATTTTAACGCCCAAGAATTTGCCCACAGTCATTTGTTTCACGGGATATTTATTAAATGTCCATTTCATTTTTACGAAGATTTTGTACACGAGTAAGAATGAGTCGTTCTATAGAACATGAGCACGAGTTTAAATAAACAGCCTGCGTAGTAGAATGTACAGAAACGTAAGGGCAAAAGGACAATATTTTTACCATAGCGGGTCATGGTAAACTGACGATGATGGCCAATAAAAATTGAAACTAAACCCATTAAACATCCAAATTTACCTTTGTGCAGAAAATAAGTTATTTAGAATACTTGAGTAACAATATAAATATTTCATTTGCTAAAGTGCACTTTAAGTGATTTTAAGTGAGTGTATACTACTGCTCATTTTTGCTGTAGTCACTAGCTAACGTTCTAAAGATGTATAATTTAATAGAAAATTCTGTAGTCTATATGCGAGGGAGAAGGAATAGGGTACATAACGAATTTACTTAAACTCGTATATATATTTTATTGAAAGTGAATATTTTATTTTCCTGTCAATTAAAAATATCCACCAAAGAAGATAAATTTAGATATGTCCAACTAAAATGAGAAATTGACTGATTATAAATTTCTAAAGTAGCGGTTTTTAATGCGGAAATGAGGTAAATGTCCATACTGCTAAGCGTACGAGTATTACTTTCCTTATATACATAATGTATAAGGAAAGTATTGTGACGGGGTCGAAAATTCGAAATCGAGTTTTCGACGGGAGAGCACGTTTCAAGCATCCCTGATCACGAATCAAACATTTTTGAAGTGATGTCTGTGTGTGTGTGTGTGTGTGTGTGTCAGTGAGTCTGTGGAGACGATAACTGACGAACGAATGGACCGATTCGAACCAAATTTGGTACAAAAATCACAGTCCATAAACACTGGAAGCCTATTGTTTTTATACGTAATCAAATGTTCAGAACCCCCCTAAATTTTCGAATAAAATTTTGAAAAAATCTTCAAAAAATCAAAACCACTTAGAAAGTTACGCAAATAGACATTTCTTATGTAATTTTTCATTAGAAAACGATTGACATAAATTTTAGAACGCTAACATGAACCGTTCTCCAGATATTGCACCTTTTTCAAAAAAATTATTAAAAAGTCAAATAAAATGAAAAAAAATATTTCCTATTGAGAAACATGTTCACTTTTCATATGTAATACCATGCGATAAATTGGGTGATATCATTCTCGTGGATCTAGCTCGTTCCATTCATGAAAAAAGATACTTTTGTATTTGAACGCCAATAGTCATTTATCTGCTGTGAGAACAACTTATTTCTTCGTCCATAACGCTTGGCGAGATTTTGGCGACGAATTTGGCGGAATGTCGCCAACTTGGCGACTTTTTGAAATGTTGCCAAATTAATGAAAATTTCGCCAAATGGATAAAACTGACGATAAATCAATGAAAATGACGACTAATTGTCGAAAATTCAATATCTTGGAAAGAATATTAGTATCTACTATAAGAAAAACCTATTTTTTTTTTACTGTAAAAGTAGTAAATTCATTACATTATATAAGGAAAGTCATGTGTTGCCCACGTCAGATTTTTTTGTTTTGGAAACGTGAGGGCAAAATCCTTCGTGTGACGTCACGTGCCATTGCTCTATTTGGACTCATTGCAATTTAGGTGGTGTTAAACCAATGCCAAAAGCATTATGTTCCGAGGACCTTGTACATCATAATTCCGCTGTGAAGGAATTAATGTCCGTGCATTATGTTGCAAAAGTCATGTGCTGCCCACATTAGATTTTGTGTTATGTGTAGAATACTCAAATACCTGATTTCGCTTAGAAAATTGTACAAATTTATATTCCGAAGGAGCCCAATTCTAAGGTGGGCAGTGATTTGGACTTTACGAAACACGGCTCCATTAAAACTACACGATTCTTTAATCTCAGTGGGAGTATGACGATTCACGATTTCTACTAAACTGGAATTCTATTTTAAAGGATGACAATTTGGGTTTTTTTTTTTATGTATCCTATGCATTTTGCGTCATTTAAATTTGCTTCGAGGAGGCGGAACATCGTTTCTGTGACTCGAGCCATTAGCTCCCAGCGCCCCCTCGTTGCCATCACCTTTGAAAATTGTGTTTTCTGTTATTGCTTCCCCTACCCTACAATACATGGTATTATAGGGAAAGTATTGGAATAGGGTCGAAAATCAGAACTGGATTATTCGCCGGATTTAAAAACGTTTCGGACTCTCTAGAAAACGAATTCGCCATTTACTTCTGTGTGTCATTGCAATATGTGTATCCACTCTAGTTTCAAAACTATTTGGCGAAATTTCACAAAATTTGGTCACTTATGGCTTATATTGTTAAGTTTTGGCGCAATTTGGAAAATCCAAACCAAAGTAACCAGCAAAAACCGTTAATCTGAAATATAAAACTAACTATGCTTAAATGTATTGATGTACTTTTATGCGTAATTTAGGACGATGAAGTGAATAATATCAACCCCATTAGTCTTGCATGAACCTTTCTCAAGATATTTCAGTTTTTTATCCGCCATTGGAAAATCCGTGCAGTCGTCAAATGAAAATTAATTTAAGCTGTAAATTGAGTGTTATTTCAAATAAGTATGTGTGTGTGTGGCGATTAAACTGAAATTAATGGATTATGAAAGAACTTAAGAAAAACGAATTTGAGCCTATAGGGAACATGATGTGCTATCAGATGTTTATTTTCTCATACGTAGTACTGAGAAAGTATTGTTTTCACGAAAATTTTCGATTTCGAGGCCCATATGTTTTAGGACTTCTTAAACACGTTTTGACTATTTTTGGAGTGATGTTCGTCTGACTGTATATCTGTGGTCTGTTTCTTGTGTACACGATACCGGCCACAAATATTAATGAATTTTCGCAAAACTTTATATCCGGCTTCGTTATCAAATAATCTAGAATTAGATAGCATTTTTTTCTTCTTTTAAATTCGAGAAAAACTTCGAAATGGATTTGAAATTATTTCTTTTACATGGTAGCATAGGACAAAATTTGGCATAATCATGCACAAAAGTGTTTATTTATAGCTCAATGATCGGGAGAATTTATATATACAACCATTATTGTGAAAAATAGTTGCGATACAATTTTTGTGTTCGTGACTTCGTTAACCCTCTCGGGGGGGGGGGGGGAAGTTACCCGCCCCACGAGGGTACATTGTCAACTATGGTATCAGTCGAAATATTTTTTCAAACCCTTTAAGTGAAGGGTAACACTCTATAATTGTATTCAGTTAAACACATAATACCGATTTTTCAAAATTTTTCTTGTAAAATTTGAAAAAACAAACTTCTAAAAATGGATTCTGGTATGAGAAGGTCGAGTTGAGCCACGCGCCAGTTAATTTTATAGCGTGCAATGGACTTGTTTATCTCTTCTGTGTGCTCGTTAATATTTTCCAGAAGCTTCTGTCTATATTCATAAATGCAGCCGTTTCTGCAGATAGCGCGTTTTATTAGACGCGTGCTTGTCGTATTATCTTAGAGAGAGAGAGAGAGATAACGGTAGTGATAATGGCGCGGGTCATTGTGTGTCTACGTGCCCTAATAGGTCTAATAAAATCGTTCAAAATTAAATGATGTGTTCCGTGTGTCATAAACATTATGGTAAAGTTTTAGAATAATGAAAAAAAAAAAAATCAAGATTTTCAAACGTTTGGTGTAATCGAATCGGTCTTTCCATTTTTCATGATCTAATAAAAAATTATATTCTGAAAATAAATTAAAATCTGTTAAACTTAAGTTGAAGATAGATTGATTTAGTGCAGTTGCTTCTCAACTTTATGTATTTTCTCTCCCCCCCCCCCCCATTTTCCATATCAATTTCCGCCGTGCTCTCTCTTTAAAAACCCTGCAAAAAAATAAAATAAAATAAAATAAAATAAAATAAAATAAAATAAAAAATCATAGGTGCTTTCCAGGTAAGCACATTCCTCCCCCCCCCCCTTTAGATATTTCGCTTCCCACAGGTTGAGAACTGCAGATTTAGTGATTTTTTTTGTTTTTCTTTATTTCACTGTTAATTTTTATTTCACTTTTTTAATTACAATATTAGTTTTTACTTTGATCGTCGCATTCGACCATCAGCCACTGTGCCCCTAGTTCACTGACATATAAATATATAAACTGGAGGTATTCCTTTCTTTCCACCCAGACCGTCCAACTCCCGAAGGTTTTGTCCTTACACTAGAGATCTGCACGAGATCGGTCCCATAACAACTTACACCCGGAAGAACTTACACCCGGGCCGAAGTTTTTTTAACACTGTTTAAGGTGGAGTCGGATGTTTTGTAAAAATCGGGTACTGCCAGGTTTAATTTAATTTTGAAAATTTTTATAGAATTTTAATTGAGTACATGAAATTATTGTGTTTATTTCAACTATGTAAAGATAAATGCCTAAAAAACCTTTATCTCAATTCTTCGTAAAAAATTGCGCATTCATGTTTTAGAACATTTGAATACAAATAATTTCGGGCCCATACACAATGGTCTTCGGGCCGGTCCGATTCTATATTTTTAACTTTCTTCGGGCACGGGTCAGGTTTAAACACTGGTATTGTCGAGCCAGGTCGGAAGAATACCCGTGCTGATCTGTAATGCGCACATAAACGTTTTAAAAATGTTGGCACTGCTTCCGCTAACCGCACGCTACTGATTGATATACGTATACTAGAATAGTATAAAAGACTGAAAATGTCATCTGAACATATTTAAAAATTTTTCCGAAAGAGAGAGTCTTTACTTAGATATCTCGCGCAATTCCGGATCCCATTAAGAGTCACTCTTTGCACAAAGCTAAGCACACTTCCTTTTCCGGATTCCTCTCCAAAAGCACAAAAGGGCCTGGAGAGCGACACATTTTATTATCTCCTTTCGATAGCGACACTCGCAGCGGACGATAACAGCTGATCTCCTCATTCCGTTCGATCCGCCTTTCCTTTCCACAGGTGTTTCTCGTCGGTTGGTCTAATGACTTCTGATCAGGAAAAAAGAAATAATTTTTAATTGACGTCGGATGTGGTCTTTTCCTGGCTCTGTCTGAGTCAAAGAGCTAGAATCACTTAATTACTCCTCGAAGGTCTGAGTATGTCGCATTATTTAGGGAGCCAGACTGCGGGTGTGTGCGGCGAAATCGTCAGCTTGCATTCGTTGGGGTACTTTGAGAACAAATAGTAAGTCTCTATGTCTGTTTTATTTTCCTTGTCTTTTCTGCGAGCCCCCCCCCCCCCCCCAAAAAAAAAAAAAGATGGATTAGTAGTAGCCAAGGTATCCGATACCGGAATAAAATTAAAAACAAGTATTTTGATATTTTTACTTTTCTTACATGCATAGTAATAATGTATAGGGGAGTTATAGTGACGGGCTCGGAAATTCGAATTCGTTTTTAACGGAAGAACGTGTTATAAACATCCCTGTCCCTGAACTCGATTTGAAAGTCTTTGAGGTGATGTGTGTGTGTGTGTGTGATATCTCTCGAACGAACCAAACGATTTCAAAATAATTTAGTACGATTATTACAACCAGTGGGTACTAAACCCTATTGATTTTAAAAGCAATCGAATGTTTGAAGACCCCCCCCCCCCTCTCAACTTTTGAATGAATCCCTTCTGACTAATTTCTGAGAAATAAATAATTTTTCTTTCGAAAAATAATGGTACAAATTTTATAACGCTGGCATGAACCTATCACGAGATATTGCACTTAAAAAAAAACTATTTAAAAAAAAATAGCAAAAGAATTACATAAAATTAAAAAAAAAAAAGTTTACATCATCAAAAATCTTTTTCAATACAATATTTAATAGTTTTATAATTTGACGTTCGAGAATTCGGGTATAATCAATATCATTTATTATTAGTCAATAATCATTTATCTTACAGAATATTAATTAAATATCCATTGTATTTTGATGAGAATTTTGCACATAAAATAAGCTACTTGGGCTGCTGCAAGCGAAGTTCTCGTTTTGAGCCACTTCAATGTCAAAATAATTTTGGAGCGAAGCCAGCGAAGCTTGCTGATTTCAATGTCAAACTTTGACGTCAATGTCAAAATGTTTAAAAGAGCATCACTTTATAACGGCCTATCCGATTTGGATGAAAGTCGCTTTCTAATCAGTGGTCCATGTGTAGAGTGACTTTTGCAGAATTTTTTTTTTTTTTCTAAATTAAACAATTTTTACTGGATTTAGCGCTATTCGGCGAAGTTCAAAACTCAAAATCTATACGTGTGAGGTTCTAAGATACTTTAAACAAGCTACCATTTAGTCCGGTTATTGTAAATCTGTACATGCCAGGTTTAGGAGTTAGTTTGTAAGAAGCAATCTGGTTCGCTTCACTTGCAAACCGAAGGGAATTTACGTCCTTGTTATGAAATATTTTTAAAAGAATAACTTGGATGACGAAATCTGCAAAAGATATATTTTTCTTCTCTTTCTGATAATACAATCCCTTTCTGTAATACAATAGGCCTAAACACATGGAATATCAGTGTGTGAGAAATTTGGGTGGAAATTCACTTTCTGGGTACTTCATGTAAAATTTAGACAACATTAAAACATTTTCCTGCCACTACTGAAAATTAAAGATAAAATATTTTTATTAGGGAGCTAAGCCCATATATATAAATTTATTTACATAAATGAAGCCTGAAATCGTATTTAGGAGGGGGGCGAATGCTTAGGGAAAAACATGTTGTAAATTGTAAAAAAAAAAATACAATGAAAAAAATTATTTGTGGTTTCAAAATGATTGAAAATTAGATACTTATAACTTTTTCTTCTTCGACCCAGACCGTCCGACCAACCCGAAGGTGCAAAGTTTCGGTTTGGACGGCTGAGAATTACCACCTAATTTTGACCGAACCATAGTGGGGCGACATCCACAGGGACCATACCCTCCTTCCCTTACCACCAACCTCTTGGAAGGTCTTACGAACCCACATATTTACCATGCCCATACTCCGCGTGAACACGGGGACAGTTTGGGAAGAGTCGAGAATCGAACTCGTGTCATCCGAGTGCAATCCCCGCGCGCTAACCACTGGACTGCCCCACCCCTATAGCAACTTATTGCGTTATTTTGAGAAATAACGCAATAACTAATGCCAAATCACTACATGAGAAACATAAAGCGACGCTTAATGTAAGTATTCTCAAATTTCCAACAAAACGGGTGAAATATTTTATTGAATTAATTAATAGAAATCAGGGCTTCACAATGCATAAGACTATTGAAATTCGCTTGCAATAGACGGAATATAGTCGGAATCCGAGTAGGCAGTATTCGCTTAGAAATCGATCATGCTTTGTTGTGGATTTAGGCGAGGGCATGTATGCCTGGGATTTCTCACTACTATCTTTAAAGTACGATCGGAATTTTCGATTATGCGTCTGATTTCAGCTGTTTGGGCGAATGCGCATGAACTCCCGATCTTCGAATTGGATCTTTCTCCGAGACGGAGCTTCAGAACTACTCAAGTGAAAAATTTCCACTCTGCAGTCCGAAAGATTTGCGAATAGTTTTTGAAAACATTATCTTTCGCTCATATCATGCGTAGGATAAAGTTTATACATCCATTTTCCTATGGTTGGGAGGCGGATTTCCCGATAGCAGGACTCTTCGCGGTCGCTTTGGAGCCCGCACTTTTCAGGGGAGGGTCATATTTTAATATTTTATTAGTGGCAAAAATTTTTCATACTAAAGAATATGAGAAATGTTGTTTTTTCGAATATTCTCAAATTCGAGATTTTGTGACAAGTTTCGGAAGCTACGAAAAAGAAAAACTCGAGCAACGTGTAAAAGCACAAATAACACAATAACGCTGCGTACAGCTGTTTCGAGGATACGCTGTATCCTCATCATCAGTGCACGAGAACCGTCAAGCCGAAATCCAAAAGAGAAATGGGCGAGAAAAGAAGGAAGAAGCAGTAGGCTTATATAACCAAAATCTGGATTAATAGTGAGCCAATCAGGAAGCAATATGAAGAACCGCGCAACTAATCCGAAACGACAAGTAACATAAGATTGGAGTGCGCCAAAACACAACAAAAATATCCGGACAAGACGAGTGAAGTTCGAACAAGAATAAATGAGACACATTTATTCTTTATTATTAATTTTTCATGCTACTTTCTGATTGGCTCTCTTTGAATCCAGGTCTTGGGTATCCCCCCTTTGTTTCTTTCTTTTGCGCCCATTGCTCTTTTGGACTTCGGGTTTATTGGTTCTCTTGCACTGACGAAGGGAATCCAGTGTATCCTCGAAACAGCTGTATGCTGCATTATTGTGTTATTTGTGTTTATATGCGTTGCTCAAGGTTTTCTTATCCTTCGCACAATGTGTATTTTACTTATTGAACTCTGCGATGATATTTTCGATCGCCAAGGAACCGATTTGTGCGAAATTCATGCACTGACGCTTAAAATTTTAATCACTAGAAAGCATATTCGAATTACAAAAAAATCTCTCCGAAGTGTCTTCGGGCCGGAACTGAAGTATCATTGTGTCAAATTTCCTTGCTATGGATCACTTAGATTTTCCGCTGCGCGACCAGCAGTCATGCAGACAAACATCTATTTTTATTATCATAGATCATTGTTGAGAAATAAACACTGCAAGTATGCAAATATAACTACAAACACATCTTTTTGATTCGATTTTCTTGCAATTTTCAAAGTACACTCATTGCCATAAAAATTTGCGCGCCAAGAAAGAGTTAGTTGTCAGAATCGAACGAAATTTTATATATGTGAGTGCAACGTTGATATAAGTCAGTGCTTACAAAAACAAAGCAAAAGGATCATTTATTACAGGAAAAACTAGAAAGAATGGAGGGTCTAGTACCCTTTTGGGCCACCTCTAGCGTGAATACACGATGCGATACGATGCGGACATTGAGGCATACAGGTCCCGTATGGTGTCCTGCGTCATCTCATTCCACAGTTATTGTAAGCGCGCCTCTAGTTCGACCAAACTCGTAGGCTGTCCAACTTGCCGTCCCAAGAGATCCCAGACATGCTCGATCGGTGACAAACTGGGGATCAGGCTGGCCAGAGAAGGGTGGTAATGTGGCGGTGGCATTCTTATGACACCTTTGCTGTGTGTGACCGAGCATTGTCCTGTTGAAAAATGCTTCCTCGGATCCCTGCCATGAGTGGCAATACATGTGGCTGAAGGATATCACGAACGTACCGCTGGGCTGTCATGGTTCCGTGGATCAATATTAGAGGTGACCGGGTGTCGTATGCGACAGCACCCTATACCATCATACCAGCTGTGGGAGCGGTGCGCCGCTGTAAAGCGATAACAAAATTGAAGCGTTCACCACGGGGCCTCCACACACGTACACAGTTGTTATCACTGCCCAAATTGAATCTCGATTCGTCGCTAAAGACGACCTGGTTCCATTCGGTTGCGGTCCAATCCCGTCGAGCGCAACATCACTCCAAACGGAGGCGACGGTGGGTGGGTGTCATTGACAGCACACGTAATGGGCGGTGCGATACCAAATGTCCTTCAGCCAGGCTCCTCGCAATGGTACGGACAGACACAGGGGCTCGTAGTGAAGGTGCTGCCCATGTCCGGATGGCGGACAATGATGCAGTTGGCGCTATGTGTGCGTGTCGGGTGATGTGACGGTCTTCTCGGCTATTGGTCTGCCGAGGCGCCGTGTATGCGACTTCTCTCTCGTCTACTGGTCCCAACATCTCCTCATAGTAAAGTCAGAACGGCCTAGGTTGCAGGCTACTGGCCGAGCTGACCACCCGGCTTCCATCATCCCGATGATTCTTCCCCTCTCGAACTCTGACAGCTGATCATATTGTCTTCGTTGGCAGCGCAACGGCATCCCTAATGAAAAAGCGTCCCTCTGCAACAGATTAAGTACAGGCAAAAAGCCTCTACTTACTTTTTTTCTGCGCCAGGGAGAACGGAGTTCAACGCCCTCTGGTGACATTACGCAATGCGAAATCACGCAGTATTTCTAATCATTTACATATCTGCCTGACACGTACCTTCATGTCAAGTTACGATCCTACAATTACTTCTTGGTGCGCAAATTTTTATGGCTATGAGTGTGAAGATAAGAAACTGAGCTACAGCCGAGAAACTCGGCATGTGTGTATCGTTTGTGGAGATATGCAAACGATTAGAATTTGGGAGCAAAAGAACGTTTAAGAAGTGGTGGTAGTATAACAAGAACATGGCATTTTAGTATGTTGTAAACCCTCCCCTGGCAGCTATACAAGCCGATATTCGATGCAGCATAGAATCAATTAAGTTGTTTATATCCATCTGCGGAAGATTCTACCACAAATGTTGCAAATGGTTAACTAATTCAGTGAGAAGGCTGCAATTGTCATTCCAGCATGTCCCAGACGTGTTCTATTCGGTAATAGGTCTGGATACCTGGATGTCCATGGGAGGGTATTAAATCCTGGAAGACGTTGTTGGCAAGTCGAGCGTTGTCTTGTTAATAAATGGAACCCGGGAGGCTTAACAGCATAGACAGAACAATCGGCTGCAGAAAATCGACGTACAAGCGAGCCGTCAGATTAATTTGCAGCACAATTAGAGGAGATCGGCTGTCCCACGGGAGGCTATGATGGCGGTGTGAGGCTCAACAACAAATGCGGGACCGAAACGCCGGCCAGTCCTCTACACACGTATGCAGCGGTCATCAGCATTGAAAGAGAAGAGGGAATCGTCGCTAAAGACAATATGCTTTCAATCTGATACTACCCAGGTTGGGCTGAGCTCGGCACTAATTCAGGCGGCTCTGCCTATATTGAGGGGTGAGTGGTTGGCTCCTTAATGGATGTCGTCACCTAGTTCCACTATCTACCAATCGTCTTCAAATAATATTCCTTGATACAGGATGCATGGAGGATGGCAAATGCCTTGAAATAGTTAATAGCGACACTATTGGTGTGAAAGTGGCTCCTCTCATGACTGCACGATCTTCTCGAGCAGTTGTCTGTTTGGAGCTTCCTGGGCCTTTGCAACGGTTACTTGTGCTTTTTCTGATCCACTGTTGCTATGAAGCGTTTCATGCTGTTGCCAACACCGAACACGCCGGAGTATCGCGACTGTAACTCAATTTTTATGGGTGTTTCACTCACACTTTTATGCAACAGTGTGTGTGTGTGTTTATATATATATATATATATATATATATATATATATATATATATATATATATATATATATATATATATATATATATATATATATATATATATATATAGGGTGAAAATGAAACATAAAGGCGTTACAGGGTGCTTACTCGTTGGGTAGTGGCATCTCCTCAAACTTAAAAGCGTCATTCTGGTTGTTATTTTCTGGTTTAAGAAGAAAACAGCATATGAAAATTTCATCTGGGGAAATAAGGAAAAAACCGATATGCATTTCATCTGTGGATCTTCTTTTTGTGGGAATATCTCAAGAGTCTCGTCTATGACACTTCTGAAGAGGAACTCTTCACCAGAATTTCGGTCGCTGCTTGCGAAGTGCGCGACATGCCTGATCTGTTCGAGAGAGTTCGCCCATCTCCCTCTGTCGCCGTTGTAAGACTTGTGTTCAGGTTGGCGGTCGCTTTTTCGAGCCATTACCATAATTATTGTTTATTAAATGTCATTTTATAACTTCTAAGTCATTCTCGTGTTTTCGCCTCATCTCGTCCATTTCACCATTAAGCGCCCACTGGCGCCTTTACATTTCATTTCCGACCCGGTAAACTATGACGAAAAATGCTTGGTTTTGTATGTTCTACCACCTCGTAAAATTAAGCTAATCTTTTTTTAATCACCCTGTATATATATATACATACATATATATATATGTATATATATATATATATATATATATATATATATATATATATATATATATATACATACATATATATATATATATATATATATATATATATATATATATATATATATATATATATATATATATATATATATATATATATATATTTCTTTTTTGACTTTTACCTTTTTGAAAAGCTTTCCACATTCCATAATCACGCTACTTACAAATATCGCGTGTGCAAAAGACAATCAATCCTCTTGTGTCATTTCAAGTAGCGATATTTTTAGCAGCTTTGAACCACCACATTTTTAAGCACCTGTTACTTTTAGCGTTTGAATAAATAATTAAATAAGTGCACGAGCCACTTCTCTGGGATCTTGACAGTAAGAATTATTTTTAACTGCAAAAGTAAATACTTTTGTATTCGTGTTTTGTGTCCAAAAGGACGTCTTGACTGTTGTAGTATTAGTATCGTATTTCTTCAGTTGTTTTTAGAACGCGCCAGCAACGCTCATTTTTCCGCAGTTTTTAACTCTTATCGGTAAGGTCAAGTACTTTTGACTCTTCTGATAATGTACAGCTGTCAGTGAAATTTATATTCTTCCTTTTTTCCCTCCCCATTTCATTCACTCTTGAAGATTGTCAAGGCAGTTAGTTATTTTCTCATGGGTTATTTTACATTTTGAAAATTGACATTGAATGTGTTGTATTTTTACTTTCTCTGCAATAAGTAACCTGATACGTCTTTCACTGTTTTAAATGTGTACATGCTGAGAAGCCACTTTTACAGTCACTAATTGTCATGGACCATAGAAGTTTTACCAGGTGAGGGCAAATCACTGACGTCAATAGAGCAAACCACTGACGTGAATATGGCAAACCACTGACGTGAATATGGCAAACCACTGACGTCAATAGGGCAAACTCAAGGATAAGATGCACAGCATCGACTAACCTGATGCTCCTTTTTGTAACCTTGAACGTCCAGGAGTAGGCAAGTTCCCTCTCTTGAATTCCCCTGTGGGCACCCATGCCAATTGTTACTTATTGAATCTCTTTACCTAGGCGAAATGTCGCCAATTTGGCAATTTTTGATGAATTTAGGAGAGATTGAAAAATGAAGCGATTGGAATTTTCCTAGGTACATAGGTTTTCCAGAGACGTTCCACAGAGGGTATATAAGGAGACTCATTGTTCCGAGAGCACTGTTACGTAAAAGTTTTTTTCCCCCTTTCAAAATTATCAAACGAGGGAACTTTTTGTCAATACTAAAATAAATTGATTTTTTTTTTTATTTATTAATTAAAAATTATTAGGAGTCGTTCTCGTGGCATTGGAATTTTTGCCTTTTTCCTCAGGTTGTGTCGAAAACCCAGACCACTCGACTCGCTCAAAGGCATGAGCAACAAATTGAGTGGCCGATCCTCAGGTTGTGTGTAATATCTCTCGAAAGAATCAGACGCTTTTTCTGAAATTCGGAAGGGGAGGAGGGGGTATATCTTACAATAGAGGACAGCAGCAATATTCTCTTGATTTTCAACGAGATCAAGTCATAAGAAAGTACTAATTTATATTTTCCCAGATTGTTAAAATTTATTTGTAGGAAAAGTTGTGTGTTGAGTACATCAGAATTTTTTTTTTCTGCTTCTACAAAACAGCCTGTGCAAGTAGAGAGTATTGTAATGGGGTCGAAAATCCAACTCAATGGGGTTTTACGGTTTTATACGTTTTGAGCACCCCATGAACACGAATTATACACTTCTTGAATGATGTTGTAGCATTGTTTTCCAAACTTGTTTGGTAGTGGCACCCTTTTGAAATTTAATTTGATGCCGGAACCCCAAAATGAAGAAGTCTCTTATGGTCCAATTTATACATTCAGATTTTTTTTTCTTTGATTTGGGATCGAAATGTTATTCTGAATATTTTATTTATTTTGTTACATTTCAGAATTCGAAAAATAATTACATTGTCATTTTATATGCAACCAAGTATTTTTTCTCATTTCTCCTAACTTCAACGGATTTCGATGGGTTCCTAGGCATAGACTGGGGGGGGGGGGGGGGGGAGTTATGACGGCTAAATCTTCCTCTTAGCGACGCCACTGCCCAAGCCGTACATGTCCAATCAACATTGAAATTCGCGATATTTTAGAATGCAGAATAGTAAATTAATAATTCGCTCATAGCGACAAGAATTATCAAATAAATTAAATGTCATTTTCAGAATTACTGAATTATTGCAAACTAAGATACATTTCCCAAGAATCTGATGTGGGCAACACATGACTTTCCTTATATAATGTAATGAATTTACTACTTTTACAGTAAAAAAAAATCTGATGTGAGCAACACATGACTTTCCTTATATAATATAATGAATTTACTACTTTTACAGTAAAAAAATAGGTTTTTCTTATAGTAGATACTTATATTCTTTCCAAGATATTGAATTTTCGACAATTAATCGTCATTTTCATTGATTTAGCGTCATTTTTATCCATTTGACGAGATTTTCGTTACTTTGGCAACATTGCAAAAAGTCGCCAAGTTGGCGACATTCCGCCAAATACGTCGCAAAAATCTCGCCAAGCGTTATGGACGAAGAAATAAGTTATTCTTACAGCAGATAAATGGCTATTGGCGTTCAAGTACAAAAGTATTACTTAAAGTATCTTTTTTCATGATGGGAACGAGCTAGATCCACGAGAATGATGTCACCCAATGTATCGCATGGTATTACATATGAAAAGTGAACATGTTTCTCAATAGGAAATATATATATTTTTTAATTTTATATGACTTTTTGATAATTTTTTTGAAAAATGTACAATATCTCGAGAATGGTTCATGTTAGCGTTCTAAAATTTATATCAATCGCTTTCTAATGGAAAATTACATAAGAAATGTTTATTTGCGTAACTTTATTAGCGGTTTTGATTTTTTGACGATTTTTTCAAAATTTCATTCGAAAATTTAGGGGGGTTCTGAACATTCGATTGCGTATAAAAACAATAGGCTTCCAGTGTTTACAGATTGTGATTTTTGTACCAAATTTTGTTCGAATCGGTCTATTCGTTCGTCAGTTATCGTCTCCACAGTCTCACTGACACACACACACACACAGGCATCACTTCAAAAATGTTTGATTCGTGATCAGGGATGCTTGAAACGTGTTCTCCGAATTTTTGATCCCGTCACAATACTTTCCTTATACATTATGTATATAAGGAAAGTAATAATTCCTTTACAGGACTCACGCAAAGGTTAAATAATTGGAAGGTTATTGCAAAACACAACGCACAATCATAATGAATTTAATATTAAAAGTATAACTTTAAATCTCTTTGCCACAATACTAAACAAGAAATTTGATGTGGGCAACACATGACTTTCCTTATATAATGAAATGAATTTATTACTTTTACAGTAAAATAAATAGGTTTTTCTTCTAGTAGATACTAATATCCTTTCCAAGATATTGACTTTTCGACAATTAGTCGTCATTTTCATTGATTATCGTCATTTTTATCCATTTGGCGAGATTTTCGTTAATTTGGCAACATTTCAAAAGTCGCCAAGTTGGCGACATTCCGCCAATTTTGTCGCCAAAATCTCGCCAAGCGTTATGGACAAAGAAATAAGTTATATATATATATATATATATATATATATATATATATATATATATATATATATATATATATAACTTATTAGATATTGAATTTTCGACATATATTATATAACTATTATTATATATTTATATATTATATAACTTATTAGATATTGAATTTTCCACAATTAGTCGTCATTTTCATTGATTTAGCGTCATTTTTATCCATTTGGCGAGATTTTCGTTAATTTGGCAACATTTCAAAAAGTCGCCAAGTTGGCGACAAATGGTTATTAAAAAATCTGCACCACATCACGTTCCTTATATACTGCAAGGAATTTACTACTTTTACAATAAAAAAAATAGGTTTTTCTTCTAGTAGATACTTATATTCCTTCCAAGATATTGAATTTTCGTCAATCAGTTGTCATTTTCATTGATTTAGCGTCATTTTTATCCATTTGGCGAGTTATCATATCGTTAATTTGGCAACATTTTAAAAAATCGCCAAGTTGGCGACACTCCGCCAGTTTCGTCGCCAAAATCTCGCCAAGCGTTATGAACGAAGAAATAAGTTATTCTTACAGCAGATAAATTGGCGTTCAAATGCAAAAGTATTACTCAAAGTATATTTTTTCATGAATGAAACGAGCTAGATCCACGAGAATAATGTCACCCAATTTATCCCATGATATTATATATGAAAAGTGAACATGTTTCTCAATAGGAAATATTTTTTTTCTATTTTATTTGACTTTTTGATAATTTTTTTGAAAAATGTGCAATATCTCGAGAACGGTTCATGTTAGCGTTCTAAAATTTATGTCAATCGTTTTCTAATGAAAAATTACATAAGGAATGTCTATTTACGTAACTTTATTATTGGTTTTGATTTTTTGACGATTTTTTCAAAATTTCATTCGAAAATTTAGGGGGTTCTGAACATTCGATTGCGTATAAAAACAATAGGCTTCCAGTGTTTACAGATTGTGATTTTTGTACCAAATTTGGTTCGAATCGGTCCATTCGTTCGTCAGTTATCGTCTCCACAGACCCACTGACACACACACACACACACATACTTTCACACACACACACACACAGACATCACTTCAAAAATGTTTGATTCGTGATCAGGGATGCTTGAAACGTGCTCTCCCGTCGAAAACTCGAATTCGAATTTTCGACCCCGTCACAATACTTTCCTTATACATTATGTATATAAGGAAAGTAATAGGTTTTTCTTTAGGTTAGTAGATACTAATATTCTTGCCAAGTCATTGAATTTTCGACAATGAGTCGTCATTTTCATTGATTTAGCGTCATTTTTATCCATTTGGCGAGATTTTCGTTAATTTGGCAACATTTCACAAAGTCGCCAAGTTGGCGACATTCCGCCAAATTCGTCGCCAAAATCTCGCCAAGCGTTATGCACTAAGAAAAAAGTTATTCTTACAGCAGATAAATGACTATTGGCGTTCAAATACAAAAGTATTACTCAGAGTATCTTTTTTCATGAATGGAACGAGCTAGATCCACGACAATGATGTCACCCAATTTATCGCATGGTATTACATATGAAAAGTGAACATGTTTATCAATGGGAAATATTTTTTTTTATTTTATATGACTTTTTGATATTTTTTTTGAAAAATGTACAATATCTCGAGAACGGTTCGTGTTAGCGTTCTAAAATTTATGTCAATCGTTTTCTAATGAAAAATTACATAAGAAATGTCTATTTGCGTAACTTTATTAGTAGTTTTATTGATTTTTTGACGATTTTTTTCAAAATTTCATTCGAAAATTTAGGGGGGTTCTAAACATTCGATAATCGTATTAAAACAATCGTATAAAAACAATAGGCTTCCAGTGTTTACGGATTGTGATTTTTGTACCAAATTTGGTTCAAATCGGTCCATTCGTTCGTCAGTTATCGTCTCCACAGACCCACTGACACACACACACACATACTTTCACACACACACACACACAGACATCACTTCAAAAATGTTTGATTCGTGATGTGGGATGCTTGAAACGTGCTCTCTCGTCGAAAACTCGAATTCGAATTTTCGACCCCGTCACAATACTTTCCTTATACATTATGTATATAAGGAAAGTAAAAATGATCAATTGGAGGATATTACACCAAATTTGCCGCCAAGGTGGCTGATATTGATTTGAGCTTAGAATTTTTCGTAGTACGAAATTTGAAAAGAAAAGAAAATCCTCTAAAACAAATAAAACTTTGAATTTATTTATATTTTACGATTTCTCAATTTTGACAATAAATCTAACAAAATCTCCATTAGGATTGATATTTAGGATTTGATATTAGTTATTTTTTAAAGCTACAGGTGGCAGCACTACTTTTTAAATATTTATTTACGCAAAAATTCGATTCGCCCACATAGAAAAATCAGTTCAACATATAAAATTGAAGAAAACAAAGTATTTTCTTTATTTCTTAAATTAAAATAGAACTTATTCATATTTTTATTAGTAAATAGATTATTTTTGATCAAAATATTTTGTATCAAATTCTTTATAATGTTGAATTTCTTCTAAAAATTCGGTTGTGCCTGAAAATGTTTGTTATTTTCTACAATTCCGTAAGATGTTACGTTAGGTTCTCAGAATATAGAACACGTAAAAGAATTAATAATTTATTTTTTTTGATAAATTCATGGGTAGTTAAACTATGGAAAAGTAAGAAATGCAATATTCAAATGTGATTGAATTTAAAATGGAATTATCAAGTAAAAGAACTTTGTTTATTCTAAAAAGTTATTCTATAGTAGAAATTAAAATTTGTATTAATGAGTGCCCCCATGTATGTTATAAACAACAGAATGCTTCATTTAGAAGGATTGCAACGGTAGAACAGGTACTATTTTGTTGCCTTTTTATAAAAATGTTTTTATTTTTCAGTGTTATATTACTTGGCATTTAATGTTTTCAGCTTTATGTGCAATTTTTGAAGTGTTATTAAAACTTTTATTATTTTTCATTACAGTATTATAAGTACATCAGCTTTGAACTAAACTAAGGACCCATGGAGCCATCTGCACTGCAACTATTTTTTATTTACTTTTTTATTATATTAACTTGGAGTGCACTTGCCAAAAATTCAGAAGATGAGCAGAGTGCTTTTTTGCCTGATCCTTCAAGCTATCAAAAGTAAAACATTTTGTATTATATTACATTGATTTTAAAAGTGTCATGTACATAGAGGGGGGGGGGGGATATGGGTCATACATACACCCTTCCCCTCTAAATTTATAAAAATTTTATTGTGAAAAAAATGCTGTGAACCCCATTCTACATCACAGAGGTGCTTGAGAATTATAGTAGCGGCCTGTATACTTCAATATACTTCTGTATACTGTGACTTCTTAATCTGAATATAGGCTAATCTGCCCCTATTCCTGAATAATATTAGGCCCTGGGCCTTCAAATTCATTGAGCTGAGCCTGGACACAACTGTGTACATGGGCTGAATGACATTCAATAATAAATTTAAAAATACCTGCAAGTTGTTTCTCAGTTTTGCAGTATTATATATTTTATAAATTCTAACTTTAAGTTATTTTTTTTTTTTTTACATTATGAATTATGAGTTTGATTTAAATTGGTGGTGTGATTATTTTTTCCAGTGCAATATAAGGATTTTTAAGTTATTGATTTTGTATATAGCTTTTATTTTCTGTATACTATAATGTATATGTTATATTTTAATGAAGTAATTTAGAACTATGCTAATTAGGAAAGGCATAAATATTTATTAGTGGATCTTACAAACATAGTTTTGCATAGCTAGCATTAACATTCCATTGTGGCTGCTGTTGTCATTACATTTATATAAACTTAATTCGTACCATTTCAGTTATGGTTACAGATATATCATCAAATAATATAACTTGGAGTGTGAGTAACAAAAGAACTCGAAGCCAGTGGGAATTAACAAAGAAACTCCTCTTCATGTGTCTAAGCAATTATAGTACTTGGATTAGCTACCAAGTACTATAATATCCTAATATCTCCAGAAAGTTTTTCAGAGGCATGATTTTAATAAATCTTGAATAATTGAAAGGAGATTACAGAGTCCATGAAGACCCACTCCTAAAAGATTAATTTTATAGAAAGCGATGAGTAAACATGGTTAATTACAGTAGCATCAAAAGACATAAATACAATTACAACAAATTATTGCAACATAATATTTAAAAGGATAAACATGGTTAATAATAAATGACAATTAAAGCTGGTAAATAATTAGCTATAAATATGAAAAAAAAAACTTCAACTGAATTAATTATAAGTGAATAACCAGTCTCAGTCCTGGATAAAGTACGAAGAGTAAAAATGTATTTAAAAAATTAAAGCAGAACATTGTAAAATCTAAGAGCTGCAAAATAATAAAATTTCTGAAACACAGTAGAATTGGCTCAAGGAGGTTTAATTTCAGTATATTTAAACTCTTTGGTATGCAACACAAAAAAGTTTTTCCATAATGTTTCATGTGTATCCACTAGTGACAATATATAATTTCAGGGCCCCTAAGCAATGTACCTTTTTACCTCTTAACTTCCTCTGTTGAAAGCCTTGACGTGCAACCAGCATTAGACTATTAAAAATGTTAATTTATAATATGTAGGAAAAGTTATGTAATCTCTTAGATAAGATTTTCATATAGATAAAATGTCTTGGTTTATATCAATTGTTCTAAAAATTGATAGCCAAAGTTTGCATTTTTGGAAAGAAGTTCAAGAGAGTTTATATTAAATTTTTTTTAGTTATCTAGGGTTCGGTAATCCAATTTTCATAGTGTAGTTGTAATACATATTGTATTTTTATGCTAATTTATTTTACAGTTTTATAATGTAACAATATCTTTATACTATTTTGCCTATTTTCCTTTTCAGTGGACCTTATGATTATGATCTCAGGTATCCCCGAAATGGTTTTGCAAGAAAAGATGGTAGAATGAGGAAAACACCTCAACTTTTAAGAGATAAGAAACCAAACATAATTCTTGTTTTAACAGATGACCAAGATATTGAATTAGGTTTGTACAAAAAGTGAAATATATTCTACTAATTTTAAATTCTCTATATATTGTTTAATTCTGAAGTTCGTATTTAAATGCTAATTCTAAAACCTGCTTGTTAGTTGACCTTTTTGCTTAACTTCAAATTTGTATATTTAAAGAACTTTTATTTGTAATAAATTTATACTGTATGAATTGAAATTTTCAGCTAGTACACTAATTTTCTTTTCATTCACATAGTTTTTTAGTAATGATAATAATCAATGAGCACAGTCAGGGTTCACCAAAATGTGCAATTGCTCTTCTTGTATGCTCCAAAATAATTGTTTATTCTTTGCAATTTTACTGTACATAAAAATATGTATCAAGATTTTTGCACTAAAATATGAATTGTACTTCTAATTTTTCCTATATTTTATGTTTTAATTTCTAGATACATGTTTTACATTTTTATACTGACATATGCTATTCCATTATTAATAGTTTGCTCTAATGGAATTTGTACTAATGCATTATTAAACTTCTTTTTAAATTTTAGCATGTCATCTAGAGGCTATCTCTTAGCATGCTGGATAAAATTTCATTACTAAATGTAATGTTTATTCAATTTTATAGTTACTACTTATCAATAAAATTATTTTATATAGTTTTTCAAACAGTATAAATATAATAAACTGGTATAAACATAAAATGCAGTGCAAGTCAGGATAAATAAGCATACATATGTTTCGGAAATCAACTGGATTTTCTTCATCAGTGCAAAAAGTCTAAACCTAAATGCCCATATAAGCACAAGTTGCCAATATCGGTCAAACTGAATAGCCATTTCAGTTAAGCCAGCATTGTCTTGCGCTTATTTGGGAAAAAGTCTAGACTTTTGGCACCGATGAAGAAAATCCAGTTGATTTCTGAAATGTGCATATGTTTATTATCCTGATTTGTGCTGCAATTTATATTGTAAATCAGTTTATTATTGATTGTGCTCAAAGTCATGCTGCATAGTATAAATATGTTTTATCGATAAATAAAACTCAAATTTTTTATAAATATATATATATATATATATATATATATCTTTATAATTATTATTTTTGAAATAAGATATTGATAATATAGTTTTACAAGAATAAAAAGATGGCTTTTGATATTACAACTTCCTTTAAAAATAATCTTTACTTTAGAAAATTATGCCATAAAGTTTAAGCAAGAAATAAAAATATCTAAAATATTCTTTGCAGCAACCTTTGCATACTATTAGAAGTGCAGAATTTTTCTAGCATTGTCACTATTTTTAGTCTCAAGTTGCTGTTGCCTCCAAACTTTTATATATACTAGATACTCAAATGTACATCTAGTATATACTAGATACTCTTATATATACTAGATGTACATTTCTTGTCACACAATCACATACAAAGTAAAGTTTTTATTCATCTTAAAAACCTTTCTTTTAATAAAATAATTGAAAGTATCAACAATTTAAAGCAAAGATATTTTTTTTTGTGTGTGTGTGTTTTAAAAAATATATTTTTAAATTGTCCCTTGTATAAGTGGAAAAATTCTAACTGTTCTACTGTATGAGGTAATAGATAATTAGATTATGATAATGAAATTATATTGCCCGGGACTGACAGAATTTAGAGCAAATATAGTAGCTAAATTGTCAGTTGTGTTATAAAATAAACAGACTTTTGATTTTGTTGTCCATAGACATTAATGCAGATTGTAGATGCTGTTGCTAGACATTTATATATTTGCTGCTCATACACACTCATATATTTAATAGTAAGGAAAATGCTTTGTTAGTAATGCAGTGTAAAATTATGAAGTAAAGGTGTTAAATGTTGGATTACTAATTAAATGTTTTCATTACAGTTATGTTTTACGGCAATTTAAGGGCTTTTATTTTAACTTGCATATTTACTTTTAAAATAACTGGTGCGTAGGTGACATCAATATAGAAAGTGAGTCCATATTACCTTGCAAGGGGAAGTTCATATCCTGGTAGTATAAGTACCATTTTACTTAGTCCCAAAACCCGTCAATGGCATATTGCTTCCTTTCATGAAGAAATAAAGGTTGAATTAGCTGGCAAGATATGACCAAATCATTTAAAAAAATTGCTTTGTTAATAAATGCTTTACAATCATTTTGAGTGAGCTTTTTAATTGAGCATATGCATGTAAAAAGTAGATGACACATGTTTTGAGGGCATTTATAGTACTCTATAACTTTGGCAGACTTGATTGAAAAAAATCCTCATTTGGGGCTTTTCCCATTCTTGTTGGACATCATTTTTAATGTCACCTTTTATAACCTTTTAGCCATTTTTCATCTTGTTTTCATTGTTGTACATATTCCATTGTCATGTTTTATTCACACATTATCACTCTTAAATTATACACTTGTTTTTATTCCTTGCTAATATATGTATTTCGGTACCATGTGTCTGGCACAGCATATCCTTTTTGGATCTTGTGCCAAAGAACCTTAATCAACCAACCATTCTTCAAATTAAAAAATCAACATTCATATTTAAATTCTTTGCTGAAACTTTTTGCATGTGCATATTGCTTTCTAAACTGACAAAAAAAAGCGGGTAAAGACAACACACATTTCATCTCTATGAAATATGTGTTATCTTTATTTTATCATGCATGTGTTGTATTAACAGTGTATACTTAAGATAATAATTTGTTATCTGAAAACCACTATTTACTAGCCCTAGACATTACAATATATACTGGCTTTAGGTCAAAGTCATATTTGCATACTGCATTATATTTCATAATTAAAATGTTAAAACACTTTGTAAGAACAAGTAAAAATAAAATAACATAATTACGCATAAATTAAAATCAACACAGCATGCGGCTGTTTTGAGGACATGTAACATGTCCTCAAAACAGCTGCATGCTGTGTTGTGGATTCTCTTTGTCAGAGTAGGCCAATAAACCTGAACTCAAAAAGACAAAATGGGCACACCAGGAAGCGCAAAAGATAAGAAACATTAAGCAACATATTTATGTACTATAATTAAGATATAACATAACATACAACTGTTTTGAAAATACATTGAATCCTCTTTGTCAGTGAGACCAATAAAATCAAAAGATAAAATGAGTACAAATGGTGAAACCAGAAAGGTTTATATACTGAAAACGATAAATTAAAAACCCATCAATTTGAATCCTCCTACGCTTGCTATTTTCTAAGTCTACTACAATATATACCCTCTCTTGTTCTTCAATTTGTGCCCATTTCAACTTTCTGATCTCAAGTTCATAGGTCTTTTTAGCACAGATAAAGAGAATCTATAGTATCTCCGAAACAGCTGTCTGCTGCATTGCTACAGTTGTATGTATGCATTGGATTTGTGCGTAATTATGTTGTTTAATTTTTCCTATTTCATAATGTTTTAAACCTTTAAAGTTTAGATTCATCATTTTATTTTTCACTTTAAGCATTTTTCTATTTTCAATAAAACTATTTTTGCTGCTAACTACATATTTAAAGTCAAGGAATTTAACAGCCCAGGTATGGGTCTAATGTTTCTATTGGGAAATCTATTACTGAAATAACACATACAGTATATTCATCTTTATTTCTGGAATATTATGTTTCTAAATTATTTTATATAGTCTATATTTACTATAATTATTCCCATGTACTGATATTAATTTCAGGTTCTATGAACTTTATGCCCAAAACACTTAGAATCCTGGGAGATGGAGGTGCCCATTTTTCTAATGCTTACGTAACAACTCCTATGTGCTGCCCTTCACGAAGCTCTATGCTGACAGGTCTCTATGTGCACAATCACCAAGTGCATACAAACAATGATAATTGCAGTTCTCCTTGGTGGCAACAGGAA
>OX578150.1:124612731-124655231 GCA_951213105.1 Amaurobius ferox | reverse complement strand
AGTGCGAGGAGGAGTTTTATATAACAGGAAGCCTATTTACCACAATTAAGGGTCGAAGATTTATAATAACGCCACTGGGAATAGACAATTCCGGAGCTATACGACAAATGCCAAAATAATAATACAACTGCTTAATCATTTTATCTAACAATCGTTAATTTTATCTATGCTCAATTAATACAGAAAAGGAAAGAGCCAATTAATGTCTTAAACAACTGGTGTGTAAATAATTATGTAATTTACGTATTAGTTGCTTTTCACCAGCTTTTTCAATTCATAATTTTCATTTTAATTATACGTTCAGTGTGATGTAATGCAATTTTTTTTAACCAAAAAGTCATAACGTGCCTAGTTTGGAGACATCGAAAGCCACTTATGTAGAACGATAATAATCTTTTATTTCAGAAATGTTGCATTTTTCTTTATTTGACATGAACATAATACTTCTCTTTGTTATAAATCAACGTAGTGCAAAAGTAAATTTATAACAACTTGACAGCTATCTGACTAAGTAGAAAGATTTTTATTTTCCTTAGCGTACTCTTTAATTGCTGTTTTCTAACCTTTATCTTTTTTTTCCAACGGTTGTTAACTCGAGTGTGGCTCAACTTGACTTTCTTATACCAGAATCCATTTTTAGTAGCTTTATTTTATTTTATTTTTTTTTACAAGAAAAATTTAGAAAAATCGGTATTGTGAGTCCAAATTATTGCTATTATGGCTTGTTACTCTTTACTTTAAAGGGCTTGAATAAAAATCATTCGATTGATATCATACTTGACAATGTACCTCCCGGGGGGTAACATGCCCCCCACGGAAGGCTAAAGGTTGTTGAATGTTGTGTGTGACGATGGTACAAGTTGCCTAAAGGAATATTTCTATATTTTTTAGTTTTTTAATTCCTTTTTTAATTTTTTAAAATTTTTTATGGAGGGAGGATTACTGTTTTGTTAGATTAATGGAATGAACCACGAAGTTATCAATGATGAAGCATTTGGATGTAATGTTTGAAGTCACTCCACCTGGCGAGCGTGCGGTCGGTGCAGCGATTATTGTATACTGGCGTATAACGTAAATATTGATGCACAGATGTCGTAAATCTAAAATTTAAACTTTTTATAATTTCTACCCGTATTATTTTATAACACAGTTTAAAGGATATATATAATCAGAAAAAATATTGAATATTGTGTTCTGTTTTGAGTATGGCAGATACGTTTGCTCGTATCACGTCAATAAAGCAACTGAACGACGACGAGCTTATATACCCTCTGCGGAAAGTTCTGGAAAAAAGCACGTAACATATATACAGCTTAAAGGGTAGCCCTTCAAACCATTTTTAAGGGTCTCTACCATCCTCTCAAGAGAAGTGAAACAAGAAAGATCAATCATGCATAAGCATTGATTATGAAACACTTTCCAACTGAAATGTAATTTCATTTAAAAATTTCTAAAATGTGATTCATTCAGTGGTAATATCTTTTACATTATCACAGTACTACAGTAATTTATTATACTTAAATATTTAAAACTGTATCGAAATATAAATCATCTGATTCTTTATGCAAAATCAATGAATATTTCATTCATATAACTTGTATTCCAGACTCCAGAGCTAAATAATTTTGTGTGAAAAAAATTCAGCAATTCTTATGTAATTCATCTTACAATCGCTTGAGATATTTGCATTCTGCATATGTTAAAATTAGGCTTCCTTGAAGAAATAATAAAAGTTTAGGGATCATTTAAAATCACAACTATTGTAATTGCATAGGCACGGAATTTAGATACACAGATAATACACAGATAATATATATGTGTATGTGTATATACTCAAAGTATTGGAATCGTGCCGAAGATCGGAACTCGAATTTTCAAAGGATCTACACGTTTTGGGACTTCTAGAACACGAAAAAACTACTTTTAGGAAGACGTCTGTGTGTGTAAGGGTGTATCTGTGTATGTTTCTGTGTGTCTGTGTGGATATTACATCCACTCTAATTGAAAAACTAATGGACCGAATTTCATACAATTTGGTAGGTATGTTTTTTATGGGAAATCCTGATGTTCATTAGATTATAGTACGATTCGTAATAAAAGAATCTGCCTTCTTTGCGAAATGGCCGCAGAAATTGCCTTTATCCACTCTAGCTAAAAACTAATGAACCAAATTTAACAAAATTTGGAGTATAATATTTCAATAACCTACAAGTGATTTATATACCAAATTTAACAAAATTTTGTATATAAATCATTTGTAGGTTATTCTACTACGATTCGGGAAAAAGGAACGGGCTATTTTTGCGAAATGGCCAGCAAAAATCGTTATATATAAAAATAAAAGACTACGTGTGCTCAATTACAGCAATTAAATTCCTATTTTATATGTGATTTTTGACAACAAAAAGAATAAGACTAACCCCATTACTCTAGGACTAGCCGTTCTTGAGATATTCTAGTTTTTTCGCGTTTTCGCTGCGTCACCTTTGACAATAAGTCCAGCTATCAAATGAGAACCAAATTTAAGTTTAACGTGTAAATTCAATGTCATTTAAAATACTTATGTTGTGCAGATAAACTCAAATTATCATTAAATAAATAAAGAGAACGAATATGAGTCTGCAGGGAAAGACATGTGCTGTCCACATCAGAATTTTTAACAATATTACACCAATGATTTATAGAAGTGAACGGGGATTATTTTCAGGCCATTTCGAAAAAAATGTATGATCTATATTTAAAGATCCATCAAATTTTTGTCAAATAAAATGTTCAACAAATTTAAGCTGTGTACCAAATTTTAACTCTCTAGGACGTAGGAAAGTGCATTTAAAATGCCATCAATTAAATTTATCAAGAAGAGTTATATAAAATTTTAAAAAAATGAAAAATTGTTATCTACCAAATTTATTTTAAAATATGAAGCCACTCCCATATGCAAAACGTTTAAACAAAGGGAGATATATTTATTATATAATATCTCTCTCTTTTCTTTCTGGAAGATATCCCAAAGTCAGAATTTAATTGAATTTGTTTTTTTCCCTATATTAAATAATTTTTTTAATTAAAAAACTACTTAACATATTTTACTGAATTTTTTTTTATATATTCTATGGGATAATGTGAATATTTCCTAAAAATTTCGAAGCAATTCGTGAATTTTAAATTTACTTAAAAAATGTTTGAAAAATTAGGTCCCATAGGGTTCAATGTATTTCATTTTTTCAACCCGGGTTCAATAAAAAACTAATTGGGTGATATTATTTATTTATATTCCCATAGGTCCTACAGACCGTCTGAACAACATACTAAAATTTCATTTTGATAAACTCATTTTTACGGCAGTTATCGTGCTAACGGACAGACAGACAGACAGACAGACAGAATGAACAAAGTCATAAACACTTTTCAACTTTGTTGTAAAGTGTTAAAAAAAAGCTTAAAAGGTATTTATAATCAGAAGAAAAATTACGTATTAAGTTCAGAGCCATTCTAGTTTTTACATAATCTTATCTCCACATAAAATCTCGTAGCGATAAGAGCATTTGCTCTTACGTTATCCATACGCACACAGAGACAAATATCATTCCAAATTGCCCAAAATGTTTTCTGGTCTTAAAACGTGTTTTTCCGGCAAAAATTTGAATACGTGATTTTTTGAAATACCAATGCTTTCTCTGCACAATTGTTTTCTAAACTTATAACGATAGAGCCCCCCCCCCCCTCCTATCCCCTGAAATTTAACCTCATCAACGTACCCCCTTTGAGAAATTTGAGTGTAGTTTCAATAGCACAATTCTTTATTACTTGCTGATTGTAGACTAGTATTTTTTATTAATATGCTATACATTATTTTATTCTTATACATTAATATCTGTTGAATGTTTCTATGCGACTATGTATGTATATATCGTTTATTCTAAAGCTATACTTAATCTATAACCTAGCAGCTTGCTTTTCCACTTAGCCAACATTTTGAAAAGTTGCGTAAAACTTTTGAAAATTCGTAAAATTAATTGGACTCTTAAATCTTAGCAAAAAACCCTTAAAAATCCCGAAAAAAAGCTTCTAAATCGAGGGAAAAAAAACCTATTTAAGCATTATGTACTCTGTTAGTTTCGAACATAGAATCCTTTTTTTTTAACGAAAGCTAAATGTGTAGAAAGTTACAAGTTACAGTGGAAAAAAAATCCGTAGATTTTTTATGCAGATTTTTACAGATGGACAAAATATGGCTGCAGATGCGAGCAGAATAGGTTTGCTATGGTTACAGATGCGAAATTTTTTTTTTATTTAATTGAGTAGTGTTATAAGTATTATTTACACAGCAATCGTTTATTTAGGGGTTTGCGCCGGATATTCGTGGTAGTTGACTCATATTTATTGTCATAATGTGATTCATTAAACAGTGCCAAATACCCCTTGAAATTTCTTGTGTATCTCCAGGGGTACATGTATTCTAATGGGAACTAGTGCTCTACATAATATTTAAGCCACGGGAACCACTGTTCTACAGAATACTTAAACCATGGGAGCCACTGTTCTACATAATACATAAACCACGGGAACCACTGCTCTACACAATACTTACACCATGGGAACAACTGTTCTACATAATACTTAAACCATGGGAACTAGCGCTCTACACAATACATAAACCATGAAAACTACTGCTCTACATAATACATAAACCACGGAAACCACTGCTTATGCACAATACTTAAACCACGGGAACCACTGTTCTACAGAATACTTAAACCATGGGAACCACTGCTCTACATAATACATAAACCACTGCTCTACGCAATATTTAAACCACGGGAACAACTGTTCTACATAATACTTAAACCATGGGAACCAGCGCTCTATACAATACATAAACCATGGAAACCACTGCTCATGCACAATACTTAAACCATGAGAACCACTGCTCTACACAATACTTAAATCACGGAAACAACTATTCTACACAATACATAAACCATGGAAACCACTGCTCTACATAATACGTAAACCACGGGAACCACTGCTCATACACAATACTTAAACCATGAGAACCACTGCTCTACACAATAGTATGAGAACGTAAAAATCGAATTGATATCATGTCACTTTGTCCAATATATCTTTAATCCAATAGAAACCGGAAGAATCTTCGGGAAAAAAAAACACACCGTCTTTGGCTTTTCTAAAACTAGGTTAAGCTGATCTTTTTACAGAGTGCAATATTGGAAGCAGCTTATTTCTTATGCAGAATGTTACAGCATATTTAATTAATGTCATGAAAAACTAGATAGACTTTGAACAATGTAACACTCGTAACAGCATATTAGAAATCCAGGCTTTTTTCTTTAAATGTTCGGTAACAAATAAAATAAAGGAGGAAGTTAAATTTTTAAACAATACTGACCTAAACTTTTATGTTTAATGAAGCACACACACTCACTGGTTTTTATTTTCCTGCAATACATCTATGTATATATAAAATTGAAAAGTCTATTTATTTGCTCGCTTGTTTGTCTGTTTGTTTGGTTGCGATTTAAATGTGGTATTTTGACTTCATTGTTTTCCTGTGTTCTAATTTCTCTAATTTAATATTCAAATTCTAAAAAACTTATAAGCTCTTAAATATTGAAAATAAGATTTTACGCTACCAATTTCATAATTATGTGTTGAATGAAGTTTTAATGTTGAAGACCCAAGCCGTCCAACTCATCCGAGGACTTGAGCAACCAAAAGGACGGCCGAGAAGTTTTAATGTGAAATCTTTTACAGTTCATTGAAAGCCCGACTTTCTGCTAATTGTAACATTCCTGAATATGAATTCCTGCCATTCACCAATAATCATATTGTACAAATTAAACTTTTTAATTTGTTTTTTACGTCTATCTCCCTTGCTTGCCGAGTTTGTTACCGTAACTTTTTGATTTATGCAATATGGGCGTTTCTATTCCTACGGGCTTTCCTTACATTGAAGGCTTAAAGCCTTTCATAGGAACCCTCTATACAGGGTGATTAAAACAAGATGGGCCAAACTTTACGAGGTAGTAGTACATACCAAATCAAGCATTTTTCGTCATAGTTTACCAAGTCAGAAATGAAACGTAAAGGCGCCAATGGGCACGTAATGGTGAAACCGATGAAGTGAGACGAAGACACAAGAATGACTTTTAATAAACAATAATTACAGTAAAGTTACAAAATGACATTTAATAAACAATAATTACAGTAATGGTTCAAAACAGCGACCGTCAACCTGAATGCACGTCTCACAACGGCGGTGGAGGGATTGGCGAACTCTCTCGAACATACCAGGCATGTCGCGAACTTCGGCAGCAGCGGCCGAAATTCTGGCGACGACTTCTTCAGATTCAAGGGGAGTGTCATAGACGAGACTCTTGAGATATCTCTCCAAAAAAGAAGTCAAGTACAACAGATAGAGCGATCGTGAGGGCCAAGCTATGGGACCACCTCGCCCAATCCATCACCCTGTAACGTCTTTACGTTTCATTTCCGACCCTATAAACTATAACGGAAAATGCTTGGTTTGGTGTGGACTACCACCTCGTAAAGTTTGGACCATCTATTTTTAATCACACTGTATATGGATTAAGAAATATTGAATGTGAATGTATAATAAAATAGAATGAATCTACTCATTTTAAATATACTGTTATTGTTCTCAATTTTTTTTTTAATATTGTGATTTCTGTTTTATTATACTCTTACTGTTCTCATCCCTTGTGTATTCATTCACATAAAATGTCTTCCTCCATTTTATATGTTAATTTATTTGATTCCAATTGCTAAGTATCTTAAAAGAGCACCTTACTTGAATACGTCGTACTGAAGATATGTTTCTGTCGTGTTCTTAGCATTCATCCATACCACGAAAACAATAAGGAAGTTTGGTCTCGGATATAGCCGTAAGACAAGATTAGAAACAGACAGATTTGTTGCTTCTCTCTCCATTCAGCGTCGTGCCCTTTGGATAAAACTCATCGTTTCTGCGACAACTTAGCTCATCTCAAATAAATTTTCGCTTCTACTAAAATCTTCTTAAATTCCTCAATTCTTCCTTATATATTTTTAAGATGATCATATTCCCTTTAATATCTTAATACTTTAAAATGATTACTTTCTCTCAAAAAGAAAAAAATCTCTTATTAGATCATTTGGGTAGATATTGTGTATAAGTGGATCCCCATTCACTGAGGAATCCATGGAAACGAACGAGCCGACCTATTGGCGAAGGTGGGCTTGCTCCAGAAGGAGATACCAGCAACTTACCAGCAACTTACCAGCAAGTTAAAGTTGAGATATGCAATAAGTTATTTTAGTTGTAACTGACGAATGTGAAAAAAAACTAATTGAAAATCTTGGAAGCAACTACTGAGCTGACTAACCGAATTCCAATTGAGATCCCAGGAGGAGACTTTTAAAGAGCCCTGCTGCCCCAACCAGGAATCGAACCTGGATCTCCGAACTGGCCAGCTGATGCTCTACCATTGAGCTACTGGGACGAAAAATTGCAAGCTCTTATCGTTAAAGTGGACTCTGCAGACTTTACATCACATTTTAAATTAGTCACAGTCTACGACTGTTACCAATTACTGTCATATCTAAACCAATTACTGGCACAATCTCTTACCAATTACTGGCACATCTAAATAAAATTGGAATTAAGAACAGCCCATCCTGCCCTGCCTGTGACTCCCATATGGTTATGAAGGCTGACCATCTTAAATGTTATATGGGAAATTATCTGTTAGTGCAGCAAATTCGAGTCTCTGACTGAATGGAAAAGAGAGAAATACCTTCTGTCTTCTGGCATAGGATGAAAAAAATAATAATTTGGGTTGAAGTGCATATTTTCAAAGACTAGTTGGGTTCAACAACTTTTAGAATGATGTGTGTGTGTGTGTGTTATGTATATGTTACCGGCAAAGTATGAAAAGCAAGCATTGTATAGAATGCATGACGTTTTTAGGCAAAGTATGAAATGTCTGTTTTATTTTCATACTTTACATACTTTCCCTAGGCATTGTATATGTTACCGGCAAAGTGTAAAATTAGGCATTGTATAGAATGCCTAGGTATTTTATACAATGCCGAAAGTGGGACGTCAAAGTATGAAACGCTTAGAGTTTATGTTGTGCTCTATGAGCTACAGAACACTTGTTGCACAAACAGCTATTGCAACGTGCGACCTCCAACAGTCAGCGGGGCCGGATTCTGTGATGTTTTTAGCGGGCGAGCTAAAAAACAGAGTCATGTAGTATATCAGGAGTGAGATTGGGCGACTGATTAAGACGTGAAGGACACGGTTCAAGCTACCGAAAGTAGTAACTCCAAACTTTATATACATGTGGGACTTGACCTATATAGTAATTAAAAAAAATCTAAAATATCAGGATTTTGTTCGGAAAATTTATAAATCTTGGAATTTTTTGTTCTAATATTCTTTCAGCTATAACTCGATAACGACTAGACACACGGAATTCGTTTTCATACCATCCTGCACCAGAGAAAATTATCCTAAATATTCTTAATGAAATCTATGGTTACATAATCAGACGTTCTTGAGATATTTTTTAACACTTTACAACATAGTTGAAAAGTGTTTATGACTTTGTTCATTCTATCTGTTTGTCTGTCTGTCTGTTAGCACGATAACTGCCGTAAAAATGGCTTTAACAAAATGAAATTTTAGTATGTTGTTCAGACAGTCTGTCGGACCTATGGAAATATAAATGAATAATATCACCCAATTAGTTTTGGATTGAACCCGGGTTAAAAAAATGAAATACATTGAACCCTATGGGACCTAATTTTTCAAACATTTTTTAAGCAAATTTAAAATTCACAAATTGCTTCGAAAGTTTTAGAAAATACTCAAATTATCCCATAAAATATATAACAAAAATTTCAGCAAAATATATTCAGTAATTTTTTAAATAAAAATTAAAATAATAATTACACCATTTATATGACGAGATCACGTGACCATTAAATGAAGAAATCACGTGACCCATTTCAAAATGAAATATGGCATCCATCTTGTCTCAAAATCCTGATTTTTCAAGTTCTTTTTAATTCATATTGAGTGTTGTATCCATCCTAAAACCACTTTAATTTTGCTTAAATTCTGCGCATCTACATACTGAAACAAAGCAATTACAATATATATGAGTTTAAATCAGTCGTGCACAACCCGCGGGCCGTATGCGGCCCTCGGTCTTATCGTGTGCGGCCCGCCGCCACCCTCAGCTGGGTGAACACATAAAAAAAATTCCAAGACTTTCGCAAAAAAAAAAAAAAAAAAAAAAAAAAAAAGAAAGAAGGAAAAGAAAAACTGTATCACAAAATGTTATAAAAAATTATTTTTTATATAAAATTTTCTTTAAGATTTCGACTACAAAGCAAATAAAAAGAGCAAATCAAACAGCTTTAAATTAAAAATTGTCTAATTTTTACAATGAGAAGTGGAATGTTTGAATTATTACACTGCCATGATAGTCCTTCGTTGACTTGCAGCTGGCGAGAATTTTCTGACATACGTCAGACATATGCTGTTGTTAATAAATACAATGACAAGACATGTTTCTGACAAATACAAGGAGTTGCTGGGGCAAATAAGAAAGGATGAAATTAAAGATTTGCAACATAAGTTTACAAACCAACAAGCTTGAGACATCTTTGGAAGTGTTTGCAATACCATTCGCGACAAATATTGAACCAGTGCCCGTCAATTTTCGGTTGGAGCTTATCGAAATTCAAAGTAACTCCGAATTGAAAGCTAAATTTTCCGAAGTTTCTTTGCTAGAATTTTACAGAAATTACTTGCCTTGTGAAATGGAAGAATTGAAAATTCACGTTCAAAGTACGATAACATTATTCGGGAGCACCTACTTATGTGAACAATCATTTTCATTAATGAAACAAATGAAATCAAAAGGTCGTTCTCGTCTAACTAATGAAAACTTGGAGGGGACTACCAATCGCTTATCCAACATTGAACGAGACATTGAAAGAATAATGAAAATCAAACAATGTCAAATTTCCCACTAGCTCTACAAAAATATAAAAGGATTTTGACGATGTCTGTACGTTTTTGAAGCAAGTGAGTTGTTTTGTTCATTTCTGTATTTGTTTTTAATTTTCACTTTGAATTTTTTTGTTTCGGTATTTACTAAAAATATAAATGCTGGGTGGTACCCCCCCCCCCGCCCTTGCGGCCCGCCGTTGCTTAGTCTATGTAAAATTGGCCCGCAGGTGCTAAAAGGTTGTGCACCCCTGGTTTAAATGATCATCCAACTTTGATTATTTCTACAACGAAGCCTAATTTTCACTTATGGAGAATGTAAACAGCAAAATATGCAGAATGAGTCGTATAAGAATTGCTGCATTTCTTTAAAGCAAAATTATTTAGCTCATGGAGTCTGCAATATAGCTGATATAAATGAAACAGTCATTGATTTTACACAGAGAACCAGACGATTTTTTTGATGAAGTTTTAAGCATAGAGTTAAATTACTTGTACCTCCATGGTTTTAAGTTTTTTAATAAAATAAATTATTATAGTATTGTGATGAATAAAAGGATTGTAAAAACGTTTATGAATGAAATGCTGCTTTTATAGAATCGATTTATATTTCGATGACGTCATTTGAATAAAGTTCATTTGTTTTCGATGAAGTTTTCAAATATAATAAATTATTGTAGTATTATGATAATTTAAAAAATATTATCAAGGAATGTATCGCATTTTAGAGATGTTTAAACCAGACAATTTATATTTCAATACCGGCATTTGAATGAAGTGCATTTTCTTTCGATGAAATTTTAAGTTTTCAAATATAATAAATGAATGTAGTATTGTGATAATTTTAAAAATATTAGCGAGCAATGTATCGCATTTTAGAGATGTTTATACAAAATTGCATTGAAGTTGGAAAGTGTTTCATAATCAATGTTTTATGCATGATTGATCAATCTTGTTAATTTATAGTTACAGCAGACGATTTTTTTAATAATATTTTATCCATGAATTTATTTATAGTTTTTTATTCCATTGTGGTCACTGGGGTGACCGTGTTACTTTTCAGAATAATCTTAAGATGATATTATTGCGAATATCTAAAATATTTTTGCAGCATATTGCCTATCCTCGAGGTAAAACAACATTTACAGACACAACCATTGCTTTTATTTGAAGGGTCAAGTCGCCTGACCTTAGCTTCATATTTTGGAATATCACCAACGACTTTTTGCGACAGTTGATGATGACGTATGGCAAGTTTTGGAAATTTTTCCAATTTTGTAGTTTGGTTAAGAGTTATGTAATATTTTTACTTTCCTTATATACATAATGTATTACTTTCCTTATATGCATAATGTATTACTTTCCTTATATACATAATGTATAAGGAAAGTATTGTGACGGGACCGAAATTTCGATTTCGAGTTTTCGACGGGAGAGCACGTTTCAAGCATCCCTAATCACGAATCAAACATTTTTGAGGTGATGTCTGTGTGCGTGTGTGTGTGTGAAAGTATGTGTGTGTCAGTGAGTCTGTGGAGACGATCTTTCACGAACGAATAGAGCGATTTGAATGAAATTTGGTACAAAAATCACAATCCGTGAATACTGGACGCCTATTGTTTTTAAACGCAATTTAATGTTCAGAACCCCCTAAATTTTCGAGTGAAATTTTGAAAAAATCATAAAAAAATCAAAACCTTTAATAAAGTTATGCAAATAAACATTTCTTATGTAATTCTTCCTTAGAAAACGATTGACATAAATTTTAGAACGCTAGCATGAACCGTTCTCGAGATATTGCACACTTTTCGAATAAATTTTTAAAATAATCCCATAAATTAAAAAATATATATTAACTGTTGAGAAACATGTTCGCTTTTCATATGTAATATCATGCAATAAATTGGGTGACATCATTCTCGTGGATCTAGCTCGTTCCATTCATAAGAAAAGATACTTTGAGTAATACATTTGTATTTGAACGCCAATAGTCTTTTATCTGCTATAAGAATAACTTATTTCTCCGTCTATAACGCTTGGCGAGATTTTGGCGGACTATCGCCAACTTGGCGTTTTTTTTAATGTTACCAAATTAACGAAAATCTCGCCAAATGGATAAAAATGACGCTAAATCGATAAAAATGACGACTAATTAACGAAAATTCAATATCTTGGAAAGAATATAAGAATAACCTATTTTTTTTTGCTGAAAAAGTAATAAATTCATTGCATTATATAAAGAAAGTCATGTGCTGTCCACATCAGATTTTTTTTTTTTCGAGAAATTTCTACAGAAGGTATATAAACCTATCATAGTTCAATCAGAATGAATTAGCATGATACAAGTCAAAGCAAGTACGTCAGTGTCTTGAGAATATGTTTATGGATGCCTTGATAATTTTGCTATTTTATTGTACCTGGCAGTTTTTTTGTAACCTTGTAAGATGGATAGAGTATTAGCTATATAGCGCTCCTGTTTAAGTTTATTGGCAATTTTAATAAATGCTTTAAATATCCAGAAATTTTGACTTCTTCTTGTATTTTAAGAATATACAAGCACTATTCCAGATAATAAATCATAACAGTGCCTTATGACTACTGACCTAGAATGGCTTTAAAACAATTAAATACTGCTTTTTGATGTGAATAGCATCTATGGTTGAAGTTTCTCTGGCGGAAGAAAGAAGCATTACGAAAAATAGAAACACTTTGAACAATTATACCCCTGAACCTAATAGATAAATATGCAAATAATGTTTCTTGTTTTATCGAAAATAGGATCCAGATTATGAATAGATAAAAATAATTTTAGTATTTTAGAAACTTAAAAAAAAACCCTAAAAAACTTGAAGTGGCTCGTATTTTCTTTTCTTCTAACTTTCACTCGAAATATATAGTAGACTATAAAAGATAGATATAAATAGTAAATGTCAAAAATGTGTACTAGGAAATTAGTATTAAAGTCTATATTTATTGTTTAAAAAAGCTCTTATAGTTTTTGAGTCATCATCTTGTCAAATTGAAGAAAATTAAAAAAATTTACATTTTTCAAGTTTATAATGCTTATATCTTTAAAATTAAATGCGATATCTAGCAGTAAGCAAGAATTTGTAGCTCTTTAAAAGCCCTATAAGTGTATATAATCTAATTTTGGATCCAGTTCATTTTTTAAAATTAAAAATTTCTTAAAATTTAAAAGTTCTTATTTTTATTATTTAAAATTGAGTATTAAAATATATATAATTGAAAAATTCTCTTATAGTTTTTGAGTTATCGTTTTGTTAAGTTGAAGAAGTATAAAATTTTTACGTTTTTCAAGTTTGTAATGCTTATATATCTTAATAACTAAAAGCGGTAACAATAAACAATTAGCATAAAGTTGTAGCGCTTTGAAAGTACTATAAGTGTATATAATCAGATTTTGGATCAAGTTCCCTTTTCTGTCCTATATTACAAGAATTTTATTTTACAAAACGTTATTCACGCAAAACCATTTCGACTCCATCGGACTGGAGCCACCGCCGTTTTTTTTTTGTTTTTTTTTTTTACAAAAGCTCGTTTTCAGAGATTGACTTTAATGTAAATTTAATTACTCATTTCAGTTTATTGATCAGGAAGCAACGCATAGTAAATATATAAGGACATTGGAGTTCAAAGGTCGAATTCGAATATTTGGTGGATTCATCTGTTTTAGACCCTTAGAATACGAATTAACTATTTTCACTGTAATGTATCTATGTTTCCATCAGTACTATGTGTATAGCTATACCACTATAAAAACTATCCGTTCCATTTTCCTTAAATTTGGCAGTCATGTGACTCAAGAATAGGGTGACTAATTATCCCGATTTTATGCTCAAAATAGAGACGTCGCGAAAGAACCCCAGACGGGACGCCATTTGTCTCAATTTATCAGGTTAAATAATGTAAAATTCAAAAATAATAAAACGTAGTAAATCCATTAACTTGCATGATATGCATGCTGCCAAGTAAAAGGCGTCTTGAATATGAGGACTTCAGACCACGAAAACGAATAAATTTTTCCTTATGAAAAATGGAGCAGCCTTTTTAACTAAAAGAAGCATTTAACGAATTTTCTTAACGTATTTTAATTCCTGCTCCAAATCCATCACCAGAGCGTGTAGTTTCACTCTTTACTATTACCTGGAGCGAACATAGAAGCATATTATTAATGGAGGATTTAAAGACAGAGTTATAAATTAAAGCCAATTCTTTATTTACGTGAGAAGTAGCCTACCCATATTGAAGAATAATGATATACTTAAATATGTAAAATCGCAAAAGAAAGCATTTCACGTAGTTATTTCTAAATAGTTTGTATTTAAATAAAAAATAGTCCGTTTAGTTTCTAATTATATAGAATAAGAATTCTACCACCCCATCAGCCTAGCTTTAAACTAATGATTACATTTTCTGTTTTGTTTGGCTTGTTCGAATTTGATGTTGACCTGAATAAACAATTATTTACCTACCTTTGTGCAATTTACTTTTTTCAACCCTCAACCTACCTATTACTATACCCCCATTAAATTAACTGACTCAACTAGATTTCCTCATATCAGAATCCATTTTTAAGAAGCTTTTTTTTTTCATTAATTTTGCAAGAACATTTTTGCCAAAAAAACTTGTATTAATGATACAAATGGTCACATTTATAGCATGTTACCCTTCATTTTCAACGACTTTAAAAAATCTTTCAATTGATATCAAGCTTGATAATGTACACCCTCGGGGGTAATTTGTCCTCTCGAGGGGGGGGGGGCTGATGACGTCTTGAACAGAAAAATTGTATCGCTGCTATTTTTCATTAAAAAGTTAAAACTGTTAAGTTTCGTGATCATTAAGCCCAAAATAACATCTTTTATGCATAATTATGTCAAATTTTACCCTATGCTGCCATGTTAAGAAAATATAAACTTTCGAAATTTTTGATCGAATTTCAAAAAATTCTATCTAGTTCTGGTTTCTTCATTAACAAAACCAGTCATGCTTCGTGAAATTCTATTAATATGTGTGACAGCTATCGTCTACACAAATTTACCACAGACAGGCAGACGGACATCACTCTAAAAATACTATAAGCGTGTTCGGGAGGTCCTAAAACATATATTGGCGTCAAAATCTCGAAATCGAAAATTTTCATGAAAACAATACTTTTCTCTCTACTATATTCAATAGTATGAGGAAGTAAAAATTTATAAGTTCAGTTGGCGAAGTTCTGAATTTTTTTGGTTGTGTCCAAACTTTTTAAAGTCAAAATCCCGAAATTAACTGATCAAAAGTTGGTCACCTCACCTATGAACGAGCGTATGTGGTAAAAAAAAAAAGCTCATAAAAGATTCGTGTGTTTTGTACAGTGTTTTCATTCGGATACTGATTATGTCACAAGTGGACTTTTATAATAAGTGGAATATGAATGTAAGAGAAAGTCCAGTAGAATCCTTACACTCCTAATATTGCAACACGAAGAAGATAATAACAAGAAAGATCAATCATGCTTAAAGCATTGATTATGAAACACTTTCCAACTTCAATGCAATTTTATTTAAACATGTCTAAAATGCAATACATTCCTCGGTAATATTTTAAAACTTATCACAATACTACATTAATTTATTATATTTGAAACCTTAAACCTTCATCGAAAAAAATTAACTTCGTTCAAATGACGGCATTAAAGTATAAATTGCCTGGTTTAAACATCTCTTAAATGTTATACATTCCTCGGTAATAATTTTAGAATTATCATAATACTACGATAATTTATTATATTTGAAAACTTCATCGAAAACAACTGAAATCCATTCAAATGACGTCATAAAAAAATAACACGCCTGACTCTCTCTATAAAAGCAACATTTCATTCATAAATAATTCCCCCATTCATGTCATTCATCACAATACTATAACAATTTATTTTATTTAAAAATTAAGACCATTGAGCTGCAAATAAGTAAACTCTATGCAGGGACGTAAGTGGGCAATCTTGGCTGGGGGGGTGTGAAGGAAATTTTTCCGACTAATATTGAAAATTTCCGACTGTACAAACAAGTGAGTTAACTTTTGGTTTTGAACGAGTGCATTGCTGTTCTAGTGACATTTGTCCAGTTCAAAGTCTACATGGCAATAATTTGTTTTAATTTTCGAATGTTTTGTGTATATATCCAAATCATACCCCAATTTATAAAAAGAAAAAAGTGTTTTATAAATAATTTTACATTTGTTATTTAATTATCGGATGTGTTATGCAAATGTCCAAATTTTTAGCTATCATTTGAAACAAGGCAAGTTTCTAGGGCAAGGATTAGCAGAATGTTAAATATATTTGAAAAAGTATTAAATTTCGTATGTTTTGGGAATTTTGTTCCGAATGCACTTGACACATTCCCAGATGATTGCCTAGCACTTAAAAACCCGCGAGTTTCTACGCCAAGAATTGGTTGTGTAAATTTCGGAACATGTATCTTTCTTTTTTAGCTAAATTTGGGTCTTTTAATAGGTTTTTGTAAATAATTAAAACTTATTTTCTAATTTTCGAATGCACATTGCACATTTCCAAATAATTTCCTCAAAAAAGGAGAAAAACACGCGTTTCTAGGCCAAAAATTATCTTTGTAAGACAGGGATGTGCATGATAGCATACATACATTGTTCAAAGGAAATTAATATGATATGATTTGTAGTGCTCATAAGGGATGACGTTGTTTCATTTCCTCGATATTTGTTTTAAAAAAATCGTCTAGACACGGACTTGAAAAAAAAAATTCCAAATGGTCCACCAGAAAACCTACTTGCATGTGGTCATACACATATTCTTAAATACATCGAAATTGCATTTTTTAGTTTATATGATACTTATTTTGCAGCATCCAAAACAGGAAGATTAGCTTAATTCTACAGTTTGAATTCTACAGAAAGTTGTGTTTATCTTCGCAATCTAACAATTTTTTTTTAATTACTACATTTTTTTAAGAAAACGCATCAAAGCAACAAATGCATCTCTCTTAATGAGATGCATAGGACTGCGGTTTCTCCCCGGTAGATTGCACATGCCTGAGCACTCTCCTAGAGAAAGGATTGTTTATTTTCTTTATTTTTTTTACAGGTTTGTGGATCGCATGCTTATAAATTTGGTTTGAAACTAACATTAAGTTATACAGCGTTTTTCAACGTGTGTTATAGTTTCGTGTAAATTTACGGAAAATTAAAGAATTTTGATGTACAGTTTGGACCACATTGGATTTTTTCTCATTTTGGGGTTCCGGTATTAAATTAAATTTCCAAAAGGGGTTCCGAGACCAAAAAACTTCGAAAAACAGTGAGCTATTGAATACAACTGGAGTGAGTGCATATTACACTTTAACATTGTTGGGCAGCTGTTCCTTTCGGAGTTGGCGAAAATCATCCGCGTTTGAAAATACAATTCTTTATGTAGTATAGCGGGCTTTTATCTAAGACCTAAATATGTGGCTTACAAGAAGTTGGTGGTAGGAGGAGGGTACGGTAGCTGTAGTTGTGTCCCCACTAGATTCTAGTCTAAATTAAATGGGAATATCCCGGCCATAGATATGGATATGGGAATATCCTGGCCATAGATATGGGAATATCCCGGCCACAGATACCTTACACTTTGGTGTATGTCATACGGTCTGGGTCGAAAGTGGAAAGATCTCCTCTAGTTGTTGCAAACCAATCTGAAGACTCGCTTGTACGTTGACGATATTCTGCCGCCGATTGTTCTGCCTATATACTGTCAAGTCGCCCAGGTTCCATTTACCAACAAGACAAAACTCAAACATATACTGCACAACTTTCTCAACAATGTCTTCAAGGATTTAATACCCTCCTATTGCCATCCAGATCTCCAGACCTATCACCAATAGAGAACGTATGGGACATGCTGTGACAGCAATTGCAGCCTTCTCTGAATACCACTGAATTAGCTGATCGGTTGCAACATTTGTGGCAGAATCTTCCGCAGAGGGACATAAGCAACCTAACTGACCCTATGCCGCACCGAATATCGACTTGTATAGTCGGTAACCACTTAATAAAATATCAGCTTCTTGTTGTCACCATTTCTTAATAAAACGTTTTTTATTGATTCCAAATTATAATCATTTGCATATTTTCTCAAACGACACATATATGCCGATCTTCGTGGCTGTAGGCTCAATTTCTTATGGGTGCATATAATTTTTTGTGTGTATAGCTTCAATGCTTTTTCATCACTAATTTAAACGAATTTTTAATCACCTTTTTAAAAGCTCAGTGTCATCATGTCAGAGCACCAAATACAATTTCGAAGGCTAAAAAACTTCTGTTTGCTGATTTTACCATGCTGAATTTAAATCTGAAAGTCGTTTTTAAAATTAACCCTTGGATCTGGGAAGATAGCCTCTCAAAGTTTGGCCTTTTTTGCTATTTTTGTGTTTATAATCTCAGGTCGAAGATGTTGCCACAACATGATGCAATTTCATGGTTATGAGAACTTAATGCTTGAAGAAATAACAGGAAAACTGTATTCAACTCATGAAGTTAGAGGCGAGACCACCTCCATGATTCAGCTGACTAGGAAAGTTAATTTTGTGAGGTCATCCCTATTTAAAAATTCAGAATATGAATATCTAAGCCATGGACTTAGAGAGACTTATTTTCTGCTTTATCTTCAAAATCACGTTGTAAACGATGCAATTATACTAACTTTGTTTATAGATAGATTGGTTGGAGCTGAATTATATGATCCATAAAGTTAGAGAGAGTTAGACTCTTTTCTTCTATGGTATGGCTAGACCAATTAAGAACTTAAGATGAAAAGTTTGAGGTATTAAACTTGATAAATTGATTTGCTAAGGTTATAGGGGAACGTAACTTCATTGCGTTATGTTAGGAGTCGGTATAGTTTGTATGTCTTTATAGGGAGATATTATCCTATAAGAGATAATAATATTGAATAGGGGGGTGTATGACTGGTATGTGACTGTGGATATTAGAAGTGGGTGGGAGGATCGGTGGCAGTTGATGTCCCCCGGTTCCTGTTTCTCATGCATGCTCCTGTTTCTCATGCCGGTTCCTGTTTCTCATGCATGCTCCTGTTTCTCATGCCGGTTCCTGTTTCTCATGCATGCTCCTGTTTCTCATGCCGGTTCCTGTTTCTCATGCATGCTCCTGTTTCTCATGCCGGTTCCTGTTTCTCATGGTGTACTTACATGAGTTTAGTACCCGAAGTGCGCGGAAGTTTGCTGGTTTATAAAAAAATTTCAACTTCGATCAAAGTCTTCGAGAAATAAATATTTCGTAAGAACGTAAGATTAAATAAACCAATTGCAGAGATGGGAAGTCCACAAAATATAAAAACAATTTTTTTTTTAATTGAACACCAAAATTTTTAGTATAAGTAAATTATTACTGGAAACGAGTGCATATTAAGTGGTGCAAACAGAATCAGAAATGAATGAAGTAATATAAAGCATCACCATATTTTATGGACAGCTGACTTTCAAAAACAAAAAAAATATGTTATTCATTATTTTGATCTATTTTACTGGCTTCTTCATCGAAATTGAATATGTAGGATCATTTCATTACTTTTGTTTTTCCAACTTATAGGGGCAAATCTAGTATAGAGGTTGTGACTATATAAATACCAAATGATGACCACAAAAATCTGAATATAATATTTCGCAACTATCAATGTTGGTATATTATTTTGAAATAACTCTGTTTAATTTTAAATAATATTTTGGGGGATTTTTATTTGAACGAGAAAGAAATATTTTAATTTAAAAATAAAATAATAGTAATTATAAATAAATTAATGATTATTTATTAATAAAAATATAATATATAAAATGTGTCTACAAAATGTACAACGGTAAAATTATAACTAATGAAAATTTTGATTTATTGGAAGCTCAACTATTTAACATATTTTTCTCTATTAATAAAAGGTTTATAAAAACATTTTGACGTAGTTGACATTTTACTGTAACATTTTAATTTATATACAATTTAATATCGAACGGCCGAGTAAATGTTGCATTATTATTACATATTTAGTATTTTTCAAAATGATTTCTGTTTCTCTGTGTGTGTGTAACGCGTAGAAAAAAATTCAAGCTTTCAACAGCTTCGAAGATTTGGCATCTCAGCTTATGCAAATATGCACCTTGCCGTGATTTTTTTTTTAATTCAATTAGTTTAAAGGTTATGAATATATTTAAAGTCGCAATTTCGTTGTTTCTAAATCCATTTATCCCAGCAGACTATTGTTTGCAGAATGGCAGATGTTTATAGACAATTAGCGCGACACAATGTGGGTGATGAAATCAAAAATTCTAAGTTCCAGAATTTTACAGATATCATTTTGATTTTTTTAAACGAGCAATTATTTTATAAGAATTCGCTTGACAAATCTCTTCTATAGCACTAAAATATTCGGAGATAGTATTTAATTATCTAATTTTACTTTTCGGCATTTATTTCACGAAAGTGCAGCAGACGAAACACATAAAGTGATTTAAATTGAGAAGTTTTCTTATTCCTTGAATTTTAAAGATATGATTCATATTTTTAAAAAAACAATTATTTACCATTAAAAACATTGTAAAAAAATCATTTGAATCGGATAACTACAACCATAATCCCGATTTTTACCTCCTTGCTTTTTCTTCAATCCTAAAGGTGATTCAGCGCAACGAGAAAAGGCGTTGTTGTTGAGACCCAGACGGTCCGACCTACCAGAAAGGTGTAAGGTAACAGTTTAGACGACCGTGAAGAGCCACTCAATTTAGAACGGAACCCAGTGGAGGAAGGCATCCACAGGGACCGTACCCTCCTTCCCCTACCACCAACCTCTCAGAAGGGCTTACGGACCCACATGTTTAACGTGATCGTACTCAGCGTGAACACGACGGCAGTTTTGGCAGCGGAGGGAATCGAACCGAGGCCTACCGAGTGCAATCCGAGGACTAATCACTGGACTACCGCGCCCCACGAGAAAAGGCGTGTTTAAACGCATTAATGTGTTTTTATAGATCTAATGCAATTTTCGAGGAATCTTCTTATCAAGTTTAAAAATATTGATAATATCCTGTTTTTAACACTTTACAACATAGTTGAAAAGTGTTTATGACTTTGTTCACTCTGTCTGTCTGTCTGTCCGTTAGCACGATAATTGCCGTAAAAATGACTTTATCAAAATGAAATTTTAGTATGTTTTTCAAACAGTCTGTGGGACCTATGGGAATATAAATGAATAATATCATCCAATTAGTTTTGGATTGAACCCAGGTTGAAAAAATGAAATACATTGAACCCTACAGGACCTAATTTTTCAAACATTTTTTAAGCGACTTTAAAATTCACAAATTGCTTCAAAAATTTTAGAAAATATTCAAATTATTTCATGAAATATATAAAAAAATTTCAGTAAAATATGTTAGTTAGTTTTTTAAATAAAAATTATTTAATATAGGGAGAAAAACAAATTCAATTAAATTCTGACTCTCGCAATATCCTCCAGAAAGAGACACGAGATATATTATATAATAAATATCTTTCCAAGGGTTTAATTATTTTATATATAAGAGAGGTTTCATATTTTAAAATAAATAAGGTAGATAACAATTTTTCAAATTTTTAAATAAAATAAATCATTATAGTATTGTAATGAATGAAACGGTTGGAAAAATGTTTATGAATGAAATGCTGCCTTTATAGAGAGGCGATTTGTATTTTGATGACGTCATTTGAATAAAGTTCATTTGTTTTCGATGAAGTTTTCAAATATAATAAATTATTGAAATATTATGATAATTTTAAAAATTTACCGAGGAATGTATCGCATTTTAGAGATGTTTAAACCAGGCAATTTATATTTCAATGCCGTCATTTGAATGAAGTTCATTTTCTTCGATGAAGTTTTCAAATATAATAAATTAATGTAGTATTGTGATAATTTTAAAAATATTACCGAGGAATGTATCGCATTAGAGATGTTTATATAAAATTGCATTGAAGTTAGAAAGTGTTTCATAATCAATGCTTTATGCATGATTGACCTTTCTTGTTTAAGTTTATAAATGCTTATTTCTCGAAAACAAAAAGTGGTAGCTATAAATAATATTAGGTTATTTGTAGTCCTTTGAAAACCATATAGGAGTGGACAATTGGATTTTGGATAGGTTCTTAGTTTTTGAAAAATAGTGGCAACAATTTCGATATTTTAATATTTTGTAGATGTGGTCCTAATTTCGATGTCTTAATATTTTGAACCATTTTGAAAAAGTGGTTCTTAATTATTTAAAATTATTTTAAAATTGTCAAAAAAGATAAACTATCTACATAGAAAAATATTATTCAAGCGAAATCATTTCGACTCGGGCCATGCCGGAGATTTTAGAAAGCTGTTTCGGGCCGGGCTCAAACTTGACTTTTAAGAAAGGTCAAACATATTTGATTTTGAAAATTTTTCTGGGGCCGAATATATTTATTTCGCCAGGCCGAACATATTTAATTTTGAAAATTTTTCAAATGAGTTTTAATTGAATACATGAAATAATTATCTTTATTTCAGCTATATATAGATAAATGTTTAAAAAAAAAAACTTTATCTCAATTCTTCGTAGAAAATTTTCACACATTCATGTTACCGGCCGTCCAAATAGTTGCTCTTAGTCCTCTGGACGAGTCGGACGGTCTGGGTCTTCAACACATTCATGTTAGGGCCAACGGCCGTACCGTGCTGAAAACACCGGTTCTCGTTAGATCACCGAAGTCAAGCAGCATCGGGCGCGGTTAGTACTTGGTGGGTGACCACCTCGGAACACCGCGTGCTGTTGGCCATCTCGGGTGCGGTATCCCCGTGGTTTGCGCGCTAGATTTGCACGCTACCACAAATGCCGCCGTGTTCATGCGGAGTACGATCACGTTAAACATGTGGGTCCGTAAGTCCTTCCGAGAGGTTGGTGGTAGGGAAAGGAGGGTACGGTCCCTGTGGATGCCTCCCCCACTGGGTTCCGGTCTAAATTGGGTGGCACTTCCCGGCCGTCCATACAGTTACCTTACACCTTTCTGGTAGGTCGGACGGTCTGGGTCTCAACAACAACAACACATTCATGTTCCCGCCGGCCGTCCAAATAGATGCTCAAGTCCTCAGGACGAGTCGGACGGTCCGGGTCTTCAACACATTCATGTTCCCGGCCGTCCAAGACGATACTCTATGTCATCGGATGAGTCGGACTGTCTGGGTCTTCAACACATTCATGTTTTCGGCGGCAGCTCACTTTGCTGCTCATACCCTCGGGTGAGTCGGTCGGCCTGGGCTTTCTACACATTCATGTTTTTAACACATATGAATATAAATTATTTCGGGCCGGATCAAGCCGAGACTCAATGGTCTTCGGGACTGGTTTAAGTACTGCTATTGTCGTGCCAGGCAGGGAAAAACTCTAAATTTTCGGTCCGTTCTGACCCGTATTGGAACCACTGCTGATCTTTTTGTATAGTCTAGTGTTTCATTCACAATTTGCGATTTTATTTTGTCGCAGAAAATTGATTTAAATGACGTATGAATTGTTAAATGATACCTTTAAAAGCACAATTTTATAACAAAATTTAAAAAAGCAATAAAAATAAATAATAATAATTATGAGAAACGTATATAAACGATTCTTATGCATGCCTTTATATAATTTAAAAATATTACCTTACTTTACTCAGTCACAACCTAGCTCTGCGAAAAATTGAAGCAATCTGGACTGAATGAAGATTCCTTGCTTTTCAGCATTTTACAGAAAAGACATTCACATTTCCTGAAAGTCATAAATTACTTGCCCAATTATCGACACTTTTAAGGGAATACATACTGGGTTTACTTTCCAAATCCCTGGACAATGTGTTTCAGTATTTTTCTCCTGCTGTTTTGCCGACAGCATAGAGAAGAAAATAGGTTTTGTCTGAAGAACTCGTACCAGAACCTAATTGCTCTTTCATGGTTTGTCCCCACCAAAGAGCTAGAATCACGTGATTGCTTCTCGAAGGTCCCCACATATGTGTACTACAAATGATCTGCACCCTCCGGTTGCAAGATCTGCTTCTCCGAATTTCCTCAAGAAAAATGCCGACAAAGTTTGGGGACTTCCTGGACCACCCTCGTTGACATAGCCCTTATCCAGGTGGCTCATACGTATTTAAATGAGATTTATGACATCGCAAAGAAACCATTGCCCCACGTTCATCAGATGGCTTTGCTTCAACACGGGCTTCAAGGATTTTGTTTCACGAAAGAGAATCGGTAATTTTGTAGTGAACATTTAGAAAATTAAAGTAAAAAATAAGTTTTTAAAATGAAATTTATGGAGAACAAAACACAGTCTTATTCCGATTTTTTTTCCGAGTGATTGCCAAAATTTCCGACTTTTTTTAGTCAGGGGGTGTGTGACACCCCCCCCACACCCCCCCGGTACTTACGTCCCTGACTCTATGCGTAAAACTTCATCGAAAAATATCGTCCTTCTCTTTCTAAAATCAATGAATTCATATCAGCTAAGCAGACTCCATGGACTAAATGATTTTGTGTTAAAGAATTACAGCGATTCTAATACAACTCATTCTACATATTTTGCTGTTTACATTTTACATAGGTGAAAAATAGGCTTAATAGTAGAAATAATCAAATTTGGAAGAGCATTTAAACTGAAATATATTGTCATTGCGTTGTTTCAGTATGTAGATGCACAGAATTTAGGCAAAAATAAAGTAATTTTAGGACGGATACAACACCCAATATGAATTAAAAAGAACTTTAAAAATCACGATTTTGACACAAGATGGATGCCATATATCATTTTGAAGTGGGTCATATGATCGTTTCATATCATGGACACGTGATCACTTAATATAAGAGGTGTTATTATTATTTTAATTTTTATTTAAAAAACAACTGAATATATTTCGCTGAATTTTTTTTTATATATTTTATGGAACAATTTGAATATTGCCTAAAATTTTCGAAGCAATTTGTGAATTTTAAATCCGCTTAAAAAATGCTTGAAAAATTAGGTCCCATAGGGCTCAATGTATTCCATTTTTTCAACCCGGGTTCAATCCAAAACTAATTGGGTGATATTATTCATTTATATTCCCATAGGTCCTATAGACCGTCTGAACAACATACTAAAATTTCATTTTGATTAAGTCATTTTTACGGCAGTTATCGTGCTAACGGACAGACAGACAGACAGACAGAATGAACAAAGTCATAAACACTTTTCAACTTTGTTGTAAAGTGTTAAAAACAACGAAACAAGTAGGAACGAAAAGATGTAAGGAATTAAATATTTTTTCTATCTTTATTTTTAATTCACGGTTGTCTGATTCATTCATGATCTAAAACTTTGCGGGAGAGAAGAGATGTGCACGAATTGAAGTCAAGACTCCAGGGGTATCTGTAGGGCCAAGGGACCGCTTGGGGCCTCAAGGTTGAAGATGGCCTTAAAATGTTATACTTTTTTTAACCTGGCCTCCATTGAATCATTTTTATTTTCAAACTCATTAGTGAATCTAGCTCTTCTATCATTTCCCCTTATATTATGTAATTCTTTGTTTTACCATCACGTGTATCAGTTTTCTTTATCTTTACGTATACAACGTTTTGGCTATAACCTTTCTATCGAATTTATAATAGGGCTATTAGAATTATGACAAGCTAAACCTCACGGTATGTTTTCGACGTGGTTCGGTGGTGTTATAATGCAGAGTCTGTAGCATTTATATTAGTTTTGGTCTCTTAGCATTTTGGTCAAACAAGATGGGCCAAACTTTACGAGGTGATAGTACACACCACACAAATCATTTTTCGTCATAGTTTACCGGGTCGGATATGAAACGTAAAGGCGTTACAGGGCGATGGATTGGGCAAGGTAGCCCCATAGCTTGGCCCCTACGATCCCCTGATCTGTCGCGTCTTGACTTATGGTTGGTTGGTGTCATGACCCTAACATTTATTAAGGAAGAAATGTGCGCAACTTCTGTCTAGTCAAACACCCGGGCACCCGAAGGTAGAAGTCTGATTTCTGCGCCAATAAGACATCACAACATCCATGCCCGCAGGGGGAACTCGTACCCGCAATCTGACAGCCGAGCCATTACGGGTGTCTTGACTTATTTTTGTAGGGATATCTCAAGAGTCTCGCCTATGACACTCCCTTGAATCTGAAGAGGAACTCGTCATCAGAATTTTAGCCGCTGCTGCCGAAGTGCGCGACCCAGAGAGTTCGACACTTCCTCTACTGCCGCTGTGAAACGTAGTACATTCAGGTTGGCGGTCGCTGTTTTGAGCCATTACTGTAATTATTGTTTATTAAATGCCATTTTATAACTTCTAAGTCATTCTTGTGTTTTCGCCTCACCTCATCGGTTTCACCATTGAGCCCCCATTGCCGCCTTGACGTTTCATATCCGATCCGGTAAACTATGACGAAAAATACTGGTTACTTTCCTTATATACATAATGTTTAAGGAAAGTATTGTGACGGGGTCGAAAATTCGAATTCGAGTTTTCGACGGAAGAGCACGTTTCAAGCATCCCTGATCACGGATCAAACATTTTTGAAGTGATGTCTGTGTGTGTGTGTGTGTGTCAGTGAGTCTGTGGAGACGATAGCTGACGAACGAATGGACCGATTCGAACAAAATTTAGTACAAAAATCACAATCCGTAAACACTGGAAGCCTATTGTTTTTATACGCAATCCAATGTTCAGAGCCCCCCTAAATTTTCGAATGAAATTTTGAAAAAATCGTCAAAAAATCAAAACCGCTAATAAAGTTACCCAAATAGACGTTTCTTATGTAATTTTTCATTAGAAAACGATTGACATAAATTTTAGAACGCTAACATGAACCGTTCTCGAGATATTGTACATTTTTCAAAAAAATTATCAAAAAGTCATATAAAATAAAAATAAATATATTTCCTATTGAGAAACATGTTCACTTTTCATATGTAATACCATGCGATCAATTGGGTAACATCATTCTCGTGGATCTAGCTCGTTCCATTAATGAAAAAAGATACTTTAAGTAATGCTTTTGTATTTGAACGCCAATAGTCATTTATTTGCTGTAAGAATAACTTATTTCTCCGTCCATAACGCTTGGCGAGATTTTGGCGACGAATTTGGCGACTTTTTGAAATGTTGCCAAATTAACGAAAATCTCGCCAAATGGATGAAAATGACGCTAAATCAATGAAAATGACGACTCATTGTCGAAAATTCAATATCATGGAAAGAGTATTAGTATCTACTATAAGAAAAACCTATTTTTTTACTGTAAAAGTAGTAAATTCATTACATTATATAAGGAAAGTCATGTGTTGCACACATCAGATTTTTTTGTGTATACTACCACCTCATAAAGATTGGCCCATCTTTTTTTAATCACCCTGCACTAGTGATTGATTAGAAAAACTAATTCTATAACCGGAGCTAAATTACCAAGTTCGCAATGGTTGGCCCGTGGACTCCAAGCAATTCGATTCTTTTGAAAGGCTGGGGATCGTTGCTTTCTCATACTATATAATATAGTATAGAGAAAGTATTGCCTTCGCGAAAATTTTCCAATTCGAGATTTTGATGCCAATGTAGATTTCAACACTTTTTGACTATTTTTAGAGTGATGCCCGTCCGTCTGTCTGTCTGTTTGTCTGTCTGTGGTTGATTTATGGTTTACACGTTAGAGGCCATACATATTAATGGATTTTCACGAAACTTTGTATCCGGTTTTGTTATCAAAATATCTAGAACTAGGTAGAATTTTTTTGTTTTAAATTCGAGCGGAAACTTCGAAATGTGTTCGAAATTTTATATTTTTTTAACATGACAGCAGGGAACAAAATTTGACATAATCATGCATAAAAGGGTTTATTTATGTCTCAGTGATCACGGGACTTAATAATTTTAATCATTGTGATAAACAGCCGCGATACATTTTTTGTGTTCGTAACATCATTAGCCCCCCCCCCCCTCCGAGGTGCAAGTTATCCCCCGGTGGTACATTTTCCTGTATTGTATCAAACGAAAGATCAAGTCCTTTGAAGTGAAGGATAGCACGCTATAATTGTAATCATTTAGACCAACGATTCTGATATTCTAAAAATTTTCTTGTAAAATTTGAAAAAAAAAAAAAAAAAACCACAAGCTAATTAAAATGGATTATAGTATGAGAAAGTCGAGTTGAGCCACACTTCAGTTAATTTTTAAGCTTTAGCCTGTAAATATGTTAATCAAAATTGTTGATTTATTTATATCATTAAACCAGAGTCTCCTAAATATTGTTGGTTCTCCCCCCCTTCTTTGTCTTCGGCCCAGACCGTCCGACCTATCAGAAAAGTATAAGGTATCTGTTTTGACTGTCGGGAAGTGCCACCCAATTTAGACCTGAACCTAGTGGGGGAGGCATCCACAGGGACCGTACCTTCCTTCCCCTACCACCAACCTCTAGGACTTATGGACCCACATGTTTAACGTGATCGTACTCCGCGTGAACACGGCGGCAGTTTTAGCAGTGGCGGGAATCGAACCCAGACCCTCCTCCGCCCACCGACCCCTTATCAAAGCTTAATCTAACACTAATTATAACCAGTGGTCGGAAGTAGCGCGCTACAAGTGGCGAAACTACAGTTGTCACTACTTTTTCTCGTAGTTTGTAGTGTAACGCGCTACTTTTAAAAATAAGTAATGTAGTGAGTAATGCGATACAATAAATCACTAGTTTGTATCGAGTTTTGACGCTATTTTTAACGTTACTTTAGTAAGCAAACAAGGTGCTATTCTACATATCATGTGATCACCCTTTCTTCATTTGTATGAAATTTAGTGCTTTGCGCAACGATGTAGGCAACGATGATGGCTGCAGGGATGCTGCAGGGTTAGGAAGGCCATTGCCTCATAAAGTTGATTTTTTATACGGATATATTCAGATGTGTTATGTCCCAAACGATTCTGCTCATCTGATTGCAATTTTGAGATGCAAATTCTACTAAAAATGAACAAACATGTTTTAAATAAATAGATTTTACTTTTATTTTATACTTTAATAAATAAACTGGATACATGTCAACTTTAATTAAACTTTAAAATCAAAGACAACCAAAAATAGGTTTAAAAGTCCTTTACTAAAATCTCCTTTCCTCGACGTACAATAATTACACGGCCAAAGCGCTTTCGGACATCGATGATGCTCGAAAGCACTTTGGCCGTGTAATTTTTGTACGTCGAGGAAAGGAGATTTTATTAAAGGACTTTTAAACATATTTTTGGTTGTCTTTGATTTTAAAGTTTATATTTTTATTTTATTTTACTGTTTTCAGAAGTGGGTAAAAGCGTAAAGATTGGTAAGTTGATCAGTCAATTTTAATTATTCAGAATAAGTATGTTAAATGACTACAGTATACCCACCCACATCCTCAACTTTATGAAAATTGAAGCTGTGGCAAAATTCGTCTTATAAAAGTAATTATGTAGTGACTACATTTAAAAAGTAGTTTGTAGTCACTACTTTTTAAAAAAAGTAGTTGTAGTTGTAGTTAACTACATGTGTCATAATGTAGTTGTAGTTGTTGAACACTACAATAATAAAGTAGTTTTTCTAACCACTGATTATAACTGAGTGTTTAATGCCCGAATTCTTAACTTGCTATAAATGACGAACTCCCCCATGTAAAAAATCTTCCATTTCCAAAAATAAATCATCTGGTTGTTCACGTTAAAAAGTTGCCGTAACTGTTAGAAGATAACTGTTGTTAATCTTCTAATAGTTTGAAAACACATGTATGAAGTGACCAGAGTTTGTCGAAAAATCAGAGCCGAAAATATTGCATGTACATTCTAAGGGACCCATAAAGCAACTGAGAACAACCCATAAGGGACCCATAAAGCAACTTAAAACAAGATAGATCAATCATGCATGAAAGACTTTCCAACTTCAATGCAATTTTATTTAAACATCTCTAAAATACGATACATTCCTCGATAATAGTTTTAAAATTATCACAGTACTGCATTAATTTATTATATTTGAAAACTTAAAACTTCATCGAAAAAAATGAACTTCATACAAATGACGGCATTGAAATATAAATTGCCTGGTTTAAACATCTCTAAAATGCGAAACATTCCTCGGTAATATTTTTAAAATTATTATAATAGTACAATAATTTATTATATTCGAAAACTTCATCGAAAACAAATGAACTTTATTCAAATGACGTCATCGAAATATAAATTGACTGGCTCTCTCTATAAAAGCAGCATTTCATTCATCACAATTCTATAAAAATTTATTTTATTTAAAAACTTAAAACCATGGAGGTACAAGTAACGTAACTCTATGCTTAAAACTTCATCGAAAAAATCGTCCGGTTCTCTGTGTAAAATCAATGAATATTTAATTCATATCAGCTATATTGCAGACTCCATGAGCTAAATAATTTTGTTTTAAAGAAATGCCGCAATTCTTATACAACTCATTCTACATATTTTGTCGTTTACATTTTCCATAAGTGAAAATTAGGCTTCGTTGTAGAAATAATCAAAGTTGGATGATCATTTAAACTCAAATATATTGTAATTGCGTTGTTTCAGTACGTAAATGCACAGAATTTAAGCAAAAATAAAGCGGTTTTAGGACGGATACAACACTCAATATGAATTAAAAAGAACTTGACACAAGATGGATGCCATATTTTATTTTGAAGTGGGTCACGTGATCTCTTCATATAATCATCACGTGATCTCTTCATATAAAGGATGTAATTATTATTTTTATTAAAAACTACTGAATATATTTTGTTGAACTTCTTTTTATATATTTTATGGGATAATTTGAATATTTTCTAAAACTTTCGAAGCAATTTGTGAATTTTAAATTTGCTTAAAATATGTTTGAAAAATTAGGTCCCATAGGGTTCAATGTATTTCATTTTTTCAACCGGGATTTAATCCAAAACTAATTGGGTAATATTATTCATTTATATTTCCATAGGTCCCACAGACCGTCTGAACAACATATTAAAATTTCATTTTGATAAAGTCATTTTTACGGCAGTTATCGTGCTGACGGACACAGACAGAATGAACAAAGTCATAAACACTTTTCAACTATGTTGTAAAGTGTTAAAAACGTCAATTATATCAACGTTGCTTTTATAATAATTTTATATTAGAAAGTGTGAAAGAATATTAAGAATTTTATGTTATCTTCTTATTATTCGAATATTTTTTTTAGTGACGTTACATTCGAGATCTCGAATCTCGCTAATATTCAGGTATTCGAATATTCACAGATAGTATTCGCCCATCTCTAATCGTAACATTTGCAGAGTCCGCTTGGACGATAAGAGCTTGCAATACCATACCAAGTAGATCAACAGTAGAGCGTCGGCTTTCCAGTTTGAAGATCCTTGGTTCGATTCCCGGTTGGGGCAGCAAGGTGTTATGCAAATACTCATAGTTGAAAAGATCATTATGAATTTTGATTAAGTATAACATTTAAATTAGGGAGGCAAAAACCAAGACCAAATATACTCACGATTAATCTTTTTATGGGATATTCTATACTGTATCGTGGAGAAGAAAAAAAAATTATAATTAAGTTTTTAGAATCAGTTATCTTTTTTAATGTTTATATATTCCGAATTTGTCAAAAGCATTCCGATGTACAAAATTATTAATGAGTTTTCTCTTTTATCGTTATAATACCCCACATTAGAAAAATATGGGTAAAGCTGAATTTAACTTTTAAACTGGTAAATTTCCAGTTACGTGCTTACAAAGATAACTATATCTATATCAATGCGTTATTTCACTCTTTCATATAAGAATTGTACGAAATAATGGGTATGTTTTATTTTGCGCTGAAAAGACCATATTTAACATGTCATTTTGAGCACCTTTTTACATGCTACCCTACCTACTTGCTTACCTGCTTAAAAGGATCCTATAAGACGAACCTATTTAAACAGATAAACAAGTGCGTAAAATTAACATCTCATGTTACTCTTTACCTGTTTAAAATGGTATTTTCAGCGTAAAATGAAATATAACCATTGTTCAGCGCAATTCTCATATAAATGAATAAAATTGCATATGCATATAGTTACTTTTTTCGTTAACTGATCTTTGGCAAAAATATAAAAATATATATTTCCCCTCGCACTCATGGTCGCTCTGGAGTTAAATCTTTTCTTCCGATCGTTTATCCTGAACTACAAATCTATATAAATAAAATTGAAAATTTGTTTGTCTGTATATTTACCTCATCATCACGGAAGAACGGCTGCACCGAATTGGATGAAATTTTCGGGGTAGACTAGGAATATAACCCCACTTAAAATGTAGTCCATGTTTTGAGTTTCTAGGACCAGAGACTGTCTAGATATTAATTAAAAACGCGCAATTAAACCTTCCATAGAGATAACATTATGCAGATGATATTTTAACCGCCAATTTATTTGAAGAAAATTATATCATGCCGCTTAGCAACGGATTTAAATCCAACATGTTTATGCGGCAGACGATTTTTATTAAATTTTTTCCGATTTAAATAATAAAGATATGTATATAGAATAAATTGCATTGATATTACATTTTGACTGGATAATATCAATTACGGTCTTCAGGTTTAAACATTACTATTATTCATATTTTCGGGAATCATTGATATTTAACAATTTATTACCTCAATGTTTTATTTTGGCCAAAATTGTTGAAATTCATATACGAGTACGTAAACTTGTATTGTACGTAGTACTGGTAATCGTCTACAAAGGCATGGGTATATCTTCTAATCTACAGAAATATAAGTAGTACAGGTGTATTGGCACATATTTTCACATATATTGGCATATATTGGAATTAATTAAGGCTTTTAGGTTTAAAGATTACGGGATTATTAATATTTTCAATTTATTACGTCATCTGTTTTATTTTGGCAAAGACTTTAGAAACTCATATGTTGTAGTACGTGTAATCTTCTACTAATACACGGGTGCATCTTCTAATATTTGCGAATATAAACCCATACAATTTTTGCGCTTTTATTCTGCATATATTGTTTCAATTTCATATTTTTTATAAAGTTGTGTACAAACGAGGCCAGGATGTTTTATTTTTCAGATCTGCCCGTGAAGATAATTTTGTATAGCGAGAACAGAGATTCTTAAACTTCTTTCTAGGAGCATTAAAATAAATATTTTAACAGAATATTTTAATTAACAATGTCGTTTAGTATACTATAGGAATTTGCTCATGATCGTGAATTTTAAGTTCCTTTATATTATATATTCCATACAAAGAAGGGATATACTGCTAGTTTTTAAGGAATTCTTAATATACTTTTTAACTGATCAAATTACTTATATTTCCATAAAGAGAGTGTATTATACTTACTTCCTGATTTTTAAATTACTTATATTACTTCCATATTAACATCATCTTCTAATTTCATTTGCAGTTACTTTGACGACGTTTACATATTTTCATGTCTTCATACTAAAAATTTTCATTTATCTAAACCATCTCCTGCTAATCGATCATTAAGATTTTCAAGTATTTGTCAGAATAAAAAATCTATCAACAGAATTTAAAACGGGTGGTATTAAACTGATTTGCTAGTTTATGAGTTACCTATGCTTTTAATTATTTTCTGGTTAATGGAACATGGGATAAATTTTTCCACTGTTCAACTTTTTGTTTGTATATTTTTGTTTTCTCTCGCCTTTATAATTTTTTTTTCATTTCTTTCGACTGTTCCAAACCTTTCATTCTATTTCTTTTTCTACATTTTTGTATCATTTTATTTATTATCAATAAGCTATTTATAATTTAAACTATTGGCTACATGGAGGTAAAAGTAAGGAGTTAAAACTTTATTAAGAAAACACTATCGTTTGAGACAATCATTTAGGTGGCGATGTTATAAGATAAGTAGTCCTGCATTGTATGCTTTTCTATGGTAAAAGGCCTAAAATATTTATTTAAATTGCCCATTTTGTAAAAATAAATTATTAGCACAGTGTAAAGTTGAACTGAAACAATACAGAATATTCCTACGTATTCAAAGTTATTTTATCTTTCAATTTATTTTCATCTCTATATTCTGTATCCTATCCTACAACTATGAAAAAATATTGTTTAATTATGCTCATAATAAGGGGACCTATAATTTAAAAATAATCAAAAATACATATACTAAATACTACGCCTTTCAGTTGTGACAACTAATAAGAGCAACTACTTTACTAACACTATCGACACCTAGATATAATTCTCAAAGCATTATGGCATTTTCAAACGTTTCATCCATAGGAGTTTTATCTCCTTTTTTCTAACTCCATGATTGGCTCATTTACCGTTATTAGGGATTGAGTGTATTCATTAACGCATTGCATGTCTATGTATATTGTCTATGTATGCCTATGTGTATTGTCTTTCTGCGTTTTTCCAGGTCGTCCCTCGTAACACCTCTACACCCTTTATGTGAGCTGGACGACCTGCTTAATAAATAAATAAATAAAATACTTCAACTATATATATTTTAAATGGCCATTCAAAAATCAAAAACTATACTTTCATATTTCCTCTATTAGAAACACAATGAGCAGAAATAAATAGTTAGAGTTTTAAAGCGATTGCCGAGTGTATCGTCATATACAAGTTTCAATAATTGCCATCAATAGATCATCTCATAATTAATAGCATTTTTAATTAATATTTCTAATCTCAATAATATATTTCAATCGTTGACGTCAAGAAATTAACCGTAGTTAAATTTCATAATAACCTACACAAAAGGAAGAACATAAAGTTACAGATAAAGTTATTGAAAACAGAATGTTATAGAGAAAATTAAGTCTTTGCACTGATTGTCCCTGTATTAAACTCTTCTAAAAATTAAAAACTCTCTATTTAACATGTATTTAACAATTTATAAAGATATTTTCCTCTTATGATAATTTATGATTTTATTTTATTGATGATTTTCATATTATGATAATTTATGATTTCATTTTATTGATGATTTTTATATTATGATAATTTATTTACTCTCTATTTAACAGTTTTAACGTCTGTGGCCATCCGGCTGGTATTGGAGCATTACGAAAAATGTAAATATTTTATATACTTATATCTCCGAACCTAATAGAAAATAAAATATAAACAATTTAAAATTGTTTCGTCAGAAATAGGGTATCATTTATGAATATACAAAAATAATTACAATATTTAAATATTTTGAACTTTTTTTCCGAATAAATATAATAAATAAAATAAGTAAATAATAATGAATAATAATAATAATAAAATTAATATTTTTTTTTGTCAGAGCAAGTTTTTGCTTCAATTATTTTACTTTCACTAGAAATATCTAATCTATAAAATATAGATATAAACAGTAAGCGACGAAGGTGTTTAATAGGAAATCCATTTATTTTCTAGATCAATAATTACGACGATCTGAGAGATGAAGAAGATTGGAAAATTTTTCGTTTTAAAAATTTGTAATGAAAACTAAAAGCTATATCTATGAACAATAAGGGAGTCATTTGCAGTCTTTTAAAAGCCCTGTAATGGTGTATAATTAAATTTCAGATTAGGGTCTTAGTTTTATAAATATAGTGGTTATAATTTCGATATTTTGATATTTTGAACTATTTTAAAAACGTTCAAATTTCGATCTTTCAGCTAGCTATGAACAGTAACTGATAAATATGTTGCACTTTGAAAGCCTTGCAAGAATATATATATATATATATGATTAGAACTTTATTGGAGTTTTATTTTGCAAGACGTTATATTTACTCAAAACCATTTCGGCTCCATCAAACTTGAGCCGCTGCCGATTTTTCTATATAAAATCTGACTTACGATCAAATTAATTGATTCTATAACTCAGACTAAAATTTTTACTCATATTTTTCATATTTCATTAAAAAAATATTCTTAATTTATATTCAAAACGCAATCTGTTACTATGGGAATCATCTGGTCAGTGCATGTATAATGGGCTCTTGAGTGAAAAGGCACTTGTAGTTTCCAGGATATGTTCAAGTTAGTTTTGAGTAAAGTACAATAGTTATACTTCCTTATAAATGTGCGTTTAAATAGTTTTAAATAATAATAATAATAAACACCTGGGATAACTTCCGGATCGTAGTAAACACCCGGTTCTCCAAAGTATTCTGTATGCTGAGCCGGAAGGCCGTTGCTGTACTCTAGGGGCGGAGGACCTAGGCTGTTGCTGTACTCTAGGGGCCGGGGCGGACTGCTGTGCTGGAGACTCATACTGACACATCGAATGCTCACAGTTCAAAATACCGACTAGAATTTTACCCAGCGACACGACAGTCTTGTGCCTTTCGCAGCTTTCCCTTTTAGTTAGAAAAATGAAAGAAAAATGGGGAAAGCGAAAGAAAGGAAGAAAAGTAATCAAACGGTGTTAGTAGTCTGTGCCATTTTCTCGTCTGACGAGGCGTGACGGGAAGATTCTGCAGTTATTTCAATGGTATTCTCATTATTAAGATTCGCAGTTTTCATTCGCTTGTTCAGCTAATTTAGAATTATGTGCGGACTCTAGATACGGATTTAGCTAATTTAGAGTTATGTACGGACTCTAGATACGGATTTAGCTAATTTAGAATTATGTACCGACTCTAGATACGGATTTAGCTAATTTAGAATTATGTACGGACTCTAGATACGGATTTAGCTAATTTAGAGTTATGTACGGACTCTAGATACGGATTTAGTTAATTTAGAGTTATGTACGGACTCTAGATACGGATTTAGCTAATTTAGAGTTATGTGCGGACTCTAGATACGGATTTAGCTAATTTAGAGTTATGTGCGGACTCTAGATACGGATTTAGCTAATTTAGAGTTATGTGCGGACTCTAGATACGGATTTAGCTAATTTAGAATTATGTACCGACTCTAGATACGGATTTAGCTAATTTAGAATTATGTACGGACTCTAGATACGGATTTAGCTAATTTAGTGTTATGTACGGACTCTAGATACGGATTTAGTTAATTTAGAGTTATGTACGGACTCTAGATACGGATTTAGTTAATTTAGAGTTATGTACGGACTCTAGATACGGATTTAGCTAATTTAGAGTTATGTGCGGACTCTAGATACGGATTTAGCTAATTTAGAGTTATGTGCGGACTCTAGATACGGATTTAGCTAATTTAGAGTTATGTGCGGACTCTAGATACGGATTTAGCTAATTTAGAATTATGTACCGACTCTAGATACGGATTTAGCTAATTTAGAATTATGTACGGACTCTAGATACGGATTTAGCTAATTTAGAGTTATGTACGGACTCTAGATACGGATTTAGTTAATTTAGAGTTATGTACGGACTCTAGATACGGATTTAGTTAATTTAGAGTTATGTACGGACTCTAGATACGGATTTAGCTAATTTAGAGTTATGTGCGGACTCTAGATACGGATTTAGCTAATTTAGAGTTATGTGCGGACTCTAGATACGGATTTAGCTAATTTAGAATTATGTACGAACTCTAGATACGGATTTAGCTAATTTAGAGTTATGTACGGACTCTAGATACGGATTTAGTTAATTTAGAGTTATGTGCGGACTCTAGATACGGATTTAGCTAATTTAGAGTTATGTACGGACTCTAGATACGGATTTAGCTAATTTAGAATTATGTACGAACTCTAGATACGGATTTAGCTAATTTAGAGTTATGTGCGGACTCTAGATACGGATTTAGCTAATTTAGAATTATGTACGAACTCTAGATACGGATTTAGCTAATTTAGAGTTATGTGCGGACTCTAGATACGGATTTAGCTAATTTAGAATTATGTGCGGACTCTAGATACGGATTTAGCTAATTTAGAGTTATGTACGGACTCTAGATACGGATTTAGCTAATTTAGAGTTATGTGCGGACTCTAGATACGGATTTAGCTAATTTAGAATTATGTACGAACTCTAGATACGGATTTAGCTAATTTAGAGTTATGTACGGACTCTAGATACGGATTTAGTTAATTTAGAGTTATGTTCCGACTCTAGATACGGATTTAGCTAATTTAGAATTACGTACGGACTCTAGATACGGATTTAGCCAATTTAGAGTTATGTACGGACTCTAGATACGGATTTAGCTAATTTAGAGTTATGTACGGACTCTAAATACGGATTTAGCTAATTTACAATACAATTATGTATCGAATTTTTCTGAGATGACAGTTCGGGTTCGATTTCAATGTAAAATACATTAACCCAGCCGGACAGCACTTATTCATCTAATCGCTTCCCTTACTAATTCAAATTAAAAAATTAAAGAAAATGCATTGCAGAATTTAATCATACATACTTTCTCATACTATTGAACATAGCATAGAGAAACTATTGTTTTTACGAAAAATTTCAATTTCGAGATTTTGATGCCAATATATGTTTCTGGACCTCGAGTTATGTGCGGACTCTAGATACGGATTTAGCTAATTTAGAGTTATGTGCGGACTCTAGATACGGATTTAGCTAATTTAGAATTATGTACGAACTCTAGATACGGATTTAGCTAATTTAGAGTTATGTACGGACTCTAGATACGGATTTAGCTAATTTAGAATTATGTACCGACTCTAGATACGGATTTAGCTAATTTAGAATTATGTACGGACTCTAGATACGGATTTAGCTAATTTAGAGTTATGTACGGACTCTAGATACGGATTTAGCTAATTTAGAGTTATGTGCGGACTCTAGATACGGATTTAGCTAATTTAGAGTTATGTGCGGACTCTAGATACGGATTTAGCTAATTTAGAGTTATGTGCGGACTCTAGATACGGATTTAGCTAATTTAAAGTTATGTACAAACTCTAGATACGGATTTAGTTAATTTAGAGTTATGTACGGACTCTAGATACAGATTTAGCTAATTTAGAGTTATGTACGGACTCTAGATACGGATTTAGTTAATTTAGAGTTATGTACGGACTCTAGATACGGATTTAGCTAATTTAGAGTTATGGGCGGACTCTAGATACGGATTTAGTTAATTTAGAGTTATGTGCGGACTCTAGATACGGATTTAGTTAATTTAGAATTATGTGCGGACTCTAGATACGGATTTAGTTAATTTAGAGTTATGTACGGACTCTAGATACGGATTTAGTTAATTTAGAGTTATGTGCGGACTCTAGATACGGATTTAGCTAATTTAGAGTTATGTGCGGACTCTAGATACGGATTTAGTTAATTTAGAGTTATGTACGGACTCTAGATACGGATTTAGCTAATTTAGAGTTATGTGCGGACTCTAGATACGGATTTAGTTAATTTAGAGTTATGTACGGACTCTAGATACGGATTTAGTTAATTTAGAGTTATGTGCGGACTCTAGATACGGATTTAGCTAATTTAGAGTTATGTGCGGACTCTAGATACGGATTTAGCTAATTTAGAGTTATGTACGAACTCTAGATACGGATTTAGTTAATTTAGAGTTATGTACGGGCTCTAGATAAGGATTTAGCTAATTTAGAGTTATGTCCGGACTCTAGATACGGATTTAGCTAATTTAGAGTTATGTGCGGACTCTAGATACGGATTTAGTTAATTTAGAGTTATGTACGGACTCTAGATACGGATTTAGCTAATTTAGAGTTATGTACGAACTCTAGATACGGATTTAGTTAATTTAGAGTTATGTACGGACTCTAGATACGGATTTAGTTAATTTAGAGTTATGTACGGACTCTAGATACGGATTTAGCTAATTTAGAGTTATGTACGGACTCTAGATACGGATTTTGTTAATTTAGAGTTATGTACGGACTCTAGATACGGATTTAGCTAATTTAGAGTTATGTGCGGACTCTAGATACGGATTTAGCTAATTTAGAGTTATGTGCGGACTCTAGATACGGATTTAGTTAATTTAGAGTTATGTGCGGACTCTAGATACGGATTTAGCTAATTTAGAGTTATGTGCGGACTCTAGATACGGATTTAGCTAATTTAGAGTTATGTGCGGACTCTAGATACGGATTTAGCTAATTTAGAGTTATGTACGAACTCTAGATACGGATTTAGTTAATTTAGAGTTATGTACGGACTCTAGATACGGATTTAGCTAATTTAGAGTTATGTACGGACTCTAGATACGGATTTAGCTAATTTAGAGTTATGTACGGACTCTAGATACGGATTTAGTTAATTTAGAGTTATGTGCGGACTCTAGATACGGATTTAGTTAATTTAGAGTTATGTACGGACTCTAGATACGGATTTAGTTAATTTAGAGTTATGTGCGGACTCTAGATACGGATTTAGTTAATTTAGAGTTATGTACGGACTCTAGATACGGATTTAGCTAATTTAGAGTTATGTGCGGACTCTAGATACGGATTTAGTTAATTTAGAGTTATGTACGGACTCTAGATACGGATTTAGTTAATTTAGAGTTATGTGCGGACTCTAGATACGGATTTAGCTAATTTAGAGTTATGTGCGGACTCTAGATACGGATTTAGTTAATTTAGAGTTATGTACGGACTCTAGATACGGATTTAGCTAATTTAGAGTTATGTACGAACTCTAGATACGGATTTAGTTAATTTAGAGTTATGTACGGACTCTAGATACGGATTTAGTTAATTTAGAGTTATGTACGGACTCTAGATACGGATTTAGTTAATTTAGAGTTATGTGCGGACTCTAGATACGGATTTAGTTAATTTAGAGTTATGTGCGGACTCTAGATACGGATTTAGTTAATTTAGAGTTATGTACGGACTCTAGATACGGATTTAGTTAATTTAGAGTTATGTGCGGACTCTAGATACGGATTTAGCTAATTTAGAGTTATGTGCGGACTCTAGATACGGATTTAGTTAATTTAGAGTTATGTGCGGACTCTAGATACGGATTTAGCTAATTTAGAGTTATGTGCGGACTCTAGATACGGATTTAGTTAATTTAGAGTTATGTACGGACTCTAGATACGGATTTAGTTAATTTAGAGTTATGTACGGACTCTAGATACGGATTTAGTTAATTTAGAGTTATGGGCGGACTCTAGATACGGATTTAGCTAATTTAGAGTTATGTGCGGTCTCTAGATACGGATTTAGTTAATTTAGAATTATGTACGGACTCTAGATACGGATTTAGTTAATTTAGAGTTATGTACGGACTCTAGATACGGATTTAGTTAATTTAGAGTTATGTGCGGACTCTAGATACGGATTTAGCTAATTTAGAGTTATGTACGAACTCTAGATACGGATTTAGTTAATTTAGAGTTATGTACGGACTCTAGATACGGATTTAGTTAATTTAGAGTTATGTACGGACTCTAGATACGGATTTAGTTAATTTAGAGTTATGTGCGGACTCTAGATACGGATTTAGTTAATTTAGAGTTATGTACGGACTCTAGATACGGATTTAGTTAATTTAGAGTTATGTGCGGACTCTAGATACGGATTTAGTTAATTTAGAGTTATGTACGGACTCTAGATACGGATTTAGTTAATTTAGAGTTATGTGCGGACTCTAGATACGGATTTAGCTAATTTAGAGTTATGTGCGGACTCTAGATACGGATTTAGTTAATTTAGAGTTATGTACGGATTTAGCTAATTTAGAGTTATGTGCGGACTCTAGATACGGATTTAGTTAATTTAGAATTATGTACGGACTCTAGATACGGATTTAGTTAATTTAGAGTTATGTCCGGACTCTAGATACGGATTTAGTTAATTTAGAGTTATGTGCGGACTCTAGATACGGATTTAGCTAATTTAGAGTTATGTGCGGACTCTAGATACGGATTTAGCTAATTTAGAATTATGTACGAACTCTAGATACGGATTTAGCTAATTTAGAGTTATGTACGGACTCTAGATACGGATTTAGTTAATTTAGAGTTATGTTCCGACTCTAGATACGGATTTAGCTAATTTAGAATTACGTACGGACTCTAGATACGGATTTAGCCAATTTAGAGTTATGTACGGACTCTAGATACGGATTTAGCTAATTTAGAGTTATGTACGGACTCTAGATACGGATTTAGCTAATTTAGAGTTATGTGCGGACTCTAGATACGGATTTAGTTAATTTAGAGTTATGTGCGGACTCTAGATACGGATTTAGTTAATTTAGAGTTATGTACGGACTCTAGATACGGATTTAGCTAATTTAGAGTTATGTACGGACTCTAGATACGGATTTAGTTAATTTAGAGTTATGTACGGACTCTAGATACGGATTTAGTTAATTTAGAGTTATGTGCGGACTCTAGATACGGATTTAGTTAATTTAGAGTTATGTACGGACTCTAGATACGGATTTAGTTAATTTAGAGTTATGT